>CAUYRT010031463.1:0-93610 GCA_963574885.1 Lepilemur ruficaudatus
GGACTACAGGCATGCGCCACCATGCCCGGCTAATTTTTTCTATATACATTTGGTTGGCCAATTAATTTCTTTCTATTATTAGTAGAGACGGGGTCTTGCTCTTGCTCAGGCTGGTTTCGAACTCCTGACCTTGAGCAATCCGCCCTCCTTGGCCTCCCAGAGTGCTAGGATTACAGGCGTGAGCCACCGCGCCCGGCCCGCTTCTGTTTTTTTAAACTCATCTTGTGTTTCATTGGCATCTCCATCTATGGGCATTTAGGATTGAGTTTTTTTCCTCTCTGCTATATGCTAATGCTGTCTGCTTTCCAGCTTCTAAATTTTTGTTGCTTTTTCATTTGTTCTTTCTCCTATCCTCTTTCTTTTGGCTTGGGGATTTATCCATTTTTTCCCCTTTATTTTTGCTTTAATGAGGTTTTACTGAGGAATAGAGAAATGTATGCAATCTACCATGTTGAATCAGAAGTCTCTCCTTTTTATACATAGGTCTAAAATATAAATGTTTAATCATGCTTAAAATTCATTGGTGAAGATACATAATTTGAATTATGTATACCTCATGATTTGAATCCTGTATACCTCTCCATACTCAAATCTTTATCTGGCCTCAAATCCTTCTTATCTCTTTTATTCTTTGCTCTAGCCATACTGAACTATTTGTAGTTTACTGAATATGTCAAGCTTTCTGTACTTCATATCTGACTTCCTACTTTATTCAGTATACATTTGAGAGTTATCAGCATTAGGATAATAGTTTAGGCTATAAAGTCTGGATGAGATTCCTTGTAGTAGCACTATAGAATAAGAAGAGAAATAATCCCAGGACTGAGCTATGAGGAAATCCAACATTTTGTGATTATATAGAGAAGGCAAACAGACAAAGAAGATCAAAAAGGAATGTACAGACAAGTAGGAAATTTGGAGTTTCTGGTTACATGGGAAAAGAACTGTTTTAAGAAGAAAAGAATATATCAGAGCTGATGAGATATCAGATAAGAGGAGGATTAAGAAATTAATCATTTTATTTACAACATGTAAGTCATTGATCACCTTAGAAATTGCCGTAGTGATTGAGTGATAATGGCAGAGGAGTTACCTTCCTGTATCTTTTCGTTCTTCCGAAGTTGGGGGCTAAGTCATCTGCTAAGAGTAATGAGAACAGGAGCAGAGTTGTTAGAGCTTTGAGGAGAGTCAAAACAAATTTTAAAATGGTTGTTCCAGAGAGTGTGAACATGTTGACCAGAGAAATGTAGAAGGTTGCTGGTTGAAGTCGGGGACAACTAGTTTATGATAATTCTAATCTGTGCTGTTGCAGTTTTTTTCCTCTAGTACTCACCTGGCAAGACAGACACAGGCATGTTTTTATATTTTAATGGCAGAGGAAAATGAGAAAAAAGAGCAAAGGAGTTTCAAGTGCTCATGAAATAATATATCATGGAATCTGAGCTGCATAAGGAAGTCAGAAGGAAGCTAGTGGGTAGTGAAAGAAAAATTTAGCATTTAGTTGAGTGACAATGAATTTAAAAGAGCAAAGGATTTTATTAGGTAGTAGTGGGATTCAAAGACAGAATATGATTCTCTGTCTTTAAAGAGCTTGAATGCTACTATTGTTTTGCTTAATTAATTCTATAGTCCTTTTATGTTTAAATGTATTTACTTTGGTGTATTTGAGGTACATGTGATTGCTATCTTCTTCAACTTTCCTTTATCTAAGGCCTTCTGGGCTGGCTGAATTAGGGAATAGTAGAAAATTAAAAGAAAAGGTAGGTAATATGTATACTATCTATACAAAGGACTAGAAATGTGAAAGAAGGAACAGAACTAGAAATATAAAAGGATATAGCTTTCATAGGCATTTTTAAAGAGGGCAAAGAGATAGTAACTAGTGGTTATCAAAGGCCCATTTCAGAAAAATTACGAACCTCGATTCTTTATTCTTTCTATTTCCCTGGAAAATATTGAAACTAAAAATAGTTAATATTGTTTTCCAAAAATTAAATAGGATGATGAATTTCTTTCATATTTGCTTGAAAGGAGAAAGCAAGAAGATCTTATAATTTTCTATTTTGTATTTACTAGGGGGAGGAGCATATTCAACTATTTTATACCTGTAAGCACAGACAATTTATGATGGTATCACTAATTTTAAGGGAGAGTCCTGCTTTCCTGCTGTTACTGGATTTGCTGATTTGTGCCTATGTTAATTCTTATCTAATAATTTTCATTGTTTTCCATATCTGTTCTCAGGCATAATTTATAAAATCTAGTGCCAGTAAATTCTACATGGTTGACTTTAGATTCATGGTACGAGAAACTGGCTTTTGAAAAATTTGTGTTTAGCTGTCTTTGGAAGACTTTTGGAAAGTAGGCTACTAGTGTTCTATTTATAAATACATATATTTTTTCTTTAGTAAGGCAACGTAAGTTTATTACCTCGATCTGGATATTTATAGAGTATATTTTTATTCAAGTTAAAAAAGAATATTTGTAATTGTAGAACAAGATCGGCAAGAGAAACAGGACACTTTTGCAGAAAAATTAGTTACTCAGATCATAAAAAATCTTCAAGTGAAAATTTCCAGCATTCATATTCGTTATGAAGATGATGTAAGTATTTTAATAGGTGATTATTTGTTTTCATATTCATACGTAAGTTATTTTACTGTTTATTGACACCTACTCTGTAGTGGCTAATCTATTAAATGCTGAGAGATGAGAGATACAGAGCTGAAGATGACATATTTCTTTTCCATACTTATAGTTTAATTTGCAGTGGTGAGTGCTTGATTTTATCCTTTCCTAAAATGTTCAAACATCAGATCATGATGGAAAATGCCTTGGGAGTTATGAATTTAGCAGTTATGTATTTTAAAAATACCTTAAAACATGCTCAGTTTACCTCCTGGATGGAGCGCTGGTCTAGGAATCAGTAGAGCTAGACTAAGTTAATTTTGTTTGATTTTAAATGGTTCATTTGTTCTCTCTTAAAGCGTAATTGTTTGCTTTATAATCCTACAGTGAGTGTGTTAATCTTTTTTTTTTAAATAAAACTTTTTTTTACAAACTGAAAAAACATTATGCTGATAATAGTATTATTATACAATGCTAATACATTAATAGTATTCTAATTTATTTTAGGGAAAATTAGGAATAAAAGTTATTCTGGAAAATAGTAAAGTGTTTTTGAATGTTTGAAATCAGATACTTTTTCTATAAAGTGAATTTTGTCCAACTACTAAAATTTTGAGTAAAATTTACTTTCTTTCCTCTTTAGATCACTAATCGAGACAAACCGCTGTCATTTGGTATTTCCCTTCAAAATCTCAGCATGCAGGTACTTTGTTTATAAAAGAAATTTAATCATATTTAATTGTGCAGTATAGTCAAACTACTAATTACTATTTGTAGATGCCATCATCAGAAATAGGTGTCTGTATAGAATTGGTGCAGAAAGGGCATAGATTGGATTAGAATTGAGGATAGGTACGTTCACGTTTCAAAAAATTGTTGAAAATCACATTCAGTTTAAAATATGAGGGCCTGTTATTATTGATAATTATGTTAAATACTTTTGCTTACTTAAAAAATCCATTTGCAAATTTTTAACAAGTAAGCACAAAATAAAAGTAATAAATGTTCACATCTGAAACTTTGGTAAGCCTTGAAACACAATCAATCATCCATTTCCTCACCACCGTTATTGTGGTATAATTTCTTTCTTTAATTTTTGAAATGAGGAATTTTAAAAACATAAGAACAATAGAGAATTATGAAACATTTGCTTGCCTCCAGAATGAATGGATGGTTAAATTTGTCACTTAGTCTTAAATATTTTTATAGGAGTAAGCTGTTATGAATAAAGTTTAAATCACTTTTGTTCTTTACTCTCACCTTTTCCTCCTCCCCCTGAGATTAACATCCCAAGTTTTTAAACCTTTGTATAATGTTACCATTAAAAAATATATATAATATCATTAAAATGTAGCTTTTAAAAGGTTTACATAAATGTTTTGTATGATTTTTTATGTTCCTTTTTACTTTACAGTATTTTTGACATTTATCTGTGTTGTCACATATAATACAATTCATTCAGTTTAACTGCTGTATAGTATTTCATTACATACTTTTTTTTGTTGTATCTGTTGGATTTCGTGTATGATTTCCCTGTAAAACATGGCTCCACTACAAGCAAAAAGAAAAATAAAAAAGAAAAACCAAAGGAAAAGTTATTCAGTAAAGTTGGGTGGGGTAAACTGTCAAATGCTGCTCTTAGGTTGAAAAATACGGGCGGAGAATTAGCCATTGGATTTGGCAGTGTGAAGATCATTGATAACCATGACAACAGTGGTTTTTTTTTTTTTTTTTTTAGACAGAGTCTCACTTTGTTGCCCGGGCTAGAGTGCCATGGCATCAGCCTAGCTCACAGCAACCTCAAACTCCTGGGCTCAAGCAATCCTTCTGCCTCAGCCTCCCAAGTAGCTAGGACTACATGCATGTACCACCATGCCTGGCTAATTTTTTGTATTTGTTTTTAGTTGGCCAATTAATTTCTTTGTATTTTTAGTAGAGATGGGATCTTGATCTTGCTCAGGCTGGTTTCAAACTCTTGATCTTGAGCAATCCGCCCACCTCGGCCTCCCAGAGTGCTAGGATTACAGGCGTGAGCCACCATGCCCGGCCGACAACAGTGGTTTTAATCATCACCTTTGGAGGTTCTTGGAAACTTGTCTGCCAGCCCAGACCTATTCAGTTAGAAAGTCTAGGGTTGTGATCTAGCAATCTGTAGTTTAAAAAGCCCTCCACGTGATCCTAATGCATGCTAAAGTTTGAGAACCACTGTTGTAATTAATCCATTCAGTTCTCCACACAAAAATGAAAAACATCTTTCTAAAATAAAGATCTGATCACTTTTTCCCCTTAGTGGCTTTTCATTGCCGTTAGAATAAAGTCTGTAGTTTTGTCTTTAAATAGCATATGAACTTTTTTTGTAATCTGACCCCAGGTAACATATCTGGTTTCACCTCTTTTCTTTGTCTGTTTTGTATTGTATTCTCTGGCCATGCTGAGCTACTTTAGTTCCCTGAACATGTCATATATTTGTATACATTTGGGCTCTTCCTGCTCTGAATTATATTCCCTATTGATCTTAGAATCCATAATTCTAATTTGTATGTTATATATTAGGTTTTATATGTAATATCACTTCATCAAACCCCTGAGTTTGATGTTTCTGCCATGCTCTCAGTGAACTGTGTATTTAACCTCTATTGTGACACTTACCTGTTTGTAATTGCTTGTGGTTTTTTTTGCTTTTCTGATCAGCATTAAGCTCTTTGAAAACAGAGACTTTCTTGTGGTCAGTTAATATTCCCTGACTGAATGATATGTTTTCAAAGACATTTTCATGGAACATTTGTCTAGGATGTGATAGATAATGATTTATCACTCTGCCATTTCAATGTGATGACCTTATTACTGCTTTTCTTTTTTTCCTTTTCAGACAACTGATCAATACTGGGTTCCATGTTTACATGATGAAACTGAGAAACTAGTTCGTAAGGTAAAATAAACAAATACTATATTTGTCAACCTATGGATTTGATGAAAGGCTTTTAGAAAGGCAAATGGTAATATGTAGATAAGGATTTATGTAAATTGTATTTATTTGCTTAATTCTGTGTTATGGCTCACTTAGTTATTTGAGACTTCTGAAAATAGCATATGTTAAAAAGTCTTCAAAGAAAGTGATACCTGTAATAAACTTTATTTTCAGTTGATCCGATTGGATAACCTTTTTGCCTACTGGAATGTGAAGTCTCAGATGTTTTATCTTAATGATTATGAGGAGTCATTGGTAAGTTAATTTTTTTTATATGTGTGTATATATTTGTTGGTATCATCTTTTATATAAGGTTTAATTCATTGTGTTTTATCTAACATACTGTAGTTAGTATTTTTTTCTAGGCAAAATCCATTGGCAGAATTTACAGAAAGGTGAATATGTATATGCCCATACACAAACATGTATACACATACATCATAATAGTTCCTAGAGCATGCTTTTGTAATAATGGTTTAATGGGATATTGTTTAACCATTTTAATATTTTGCCATAGCCACGTCCTCCTCGGTTTCAGTTATTTATTTTTTAAATTGTTTTTAAACATTTTTCTTTTGTAGATAATAGGACTTTTTAAGATAAAGGCATATTGACATGAATATAAATTAAAGCAATTTGTCTCTTAATAGAATGACTTGAGGAATGGCATTGTCAAAGAACATATTGTTCCAGAAGGTTATGATTTTGGTAAGTATGTTTCATAAATGAAATTAATCATTATAGATTTTAAATTAACATTGTTATCACTGCTATTTCATGTTAAATTTTCTCTTATACAGTTAAATATATTTATAATGTATATATAAAAGCAAAAAAATTATCTTTTCTATATACTTTATTGTCGTAGAGCCTTTGATTGTATTTCAGAACTATAGGGGAAAAAGTCCAACAAAAGAAAATGTTATTAAGTTGTGATAAATCTCTAAGTATTATTCAATAACAATTAAGACAATGCTTATAAAGACATTTTGAAATGTCAAATATAATTTAATAAAGCTAGCTGCTACATCCTGTACTGTGATATTACTATTTTAAAAATGCGCATTTAAATTTTCTTTCATTTTTTGTTTTCCAAATTTTCTAAAATGAGCATGTATTACTTTTGTAATCATAAATGGATTACTAAAATATACAGGGAAAAGGAGTGCTGTTTCTTCTCTGAGGGCCCTCAATAAATGTTGGTTGGTGATAGATAACTTAGTGCTTGAATATTCCTGCCTTGATGTCATTAACCATTGAATATCCTTCCTGGAAGTATTTCTTTTCTTGGCTTCAGTGATACTTTTCTGACTGTATTATTCTACCCGTATGGTTGATTACTCTTTATTTCCTCAAGTGGTCCTTCTTCTTGTGCCCACTCTTAAAATGTTATTTTCATTGTTTTGAATTTGGTTTCATTGTCTTGATTCTCTCTTCAGAGGAAACATTTGGAACATTTAGTTATCTATTGTGTTAGTCTGTTTTGCATTGCTATTAGGAAATACCTGAGACTGGGTAATTTATTAAAAAAAAAAAAAGAGGTTTATTTGACGCATGGTTCTGCAGGCTATACACAAAGCATCATGCCAGCATCTGCTTCTGGTGAGGGCTTCAGGGAACTTGCAGTTAAGGCAGAAGGCAAAGCGGGAACAGGACTATGTGGCAAGAGCAAGAGCAAGTGAGAGAGGAGGTGGAGCCAGGCTCCTTTAAAGAACCAGCTCTCACGTGAATTAATAAACTGAGAACTCAATCGTTACCATAGGATAATACCAAGCCATCCATGAGGGATCTGCCCCCATGACCCAAACACCTCCCATCAGACTGCACCTCCAACACTGAGGATCAAATTTCAGCGTGAGATTTGGAGGGGCCAAATACCCAAACCATGTCATCCAGCATGTATTTATGATTCTCAAATCTACTTCTATAGATTTGACCTATTTCTCCTTTGTCCTGCAGTCATTTCCTGCTATATCAGTCAAGGTCCAGTGAGGAGAGAGAAACCACCCAGTAATTTGAACAGGGAAAGTTTAATATAAAGAATTACTAACTATAAGAGGAGATTGGAGTTACAAGGGATTGGCTAGTAAAAAGTAGAGCGAATACCGAAGTGAATACAGGCCCAGTAGATAAAAGGAATTACCTCTACCCTAAGGCCAAGGTGGGGTGCCCAAAAAAGAGGGCCCTCTCTCACAGGATTGAGATCTAGACCTTGTTAGAGAGAGGATGGCATGGCTCTTTGAATGTCGGGAAAGTCTCTGTGGTGCTGTGCCCGCAAAACTTACTGGAAATTCACCCTCTAGAACTTTCTGGAAATCTGTTCTCTAGGGAGGCTCATGGAGAGGTATCTCTTTGGATGTACCCCACTATAAAACTGCCTTAGCAGGGTGCTAGGGCAAGTTTCTGGCTTCTGACTGCTTCTAGCTGCCATACACTTCAAATGGCCAGTGCTGAAGTCCTTCATGCCGTAGAAACCAGATACTGGAGAAGCCACCTATTTGGTAGGATCTGAGTGTTGGAGATGCCCTGCCACTGCAGGAGCCTGTTGAATGAGCACACTGGACCCAGGCAGCAGAATTCCTTCCTCTTGCAGTGTCTCTCCAGTGTCCTTTACTGATAAAGCTTAACATTATGTCCGCTGGTAAAAGAAAAATATTTAAAGGTCCCTAAATCATTTTTCAGAGTAGGCAGTGAAAAGTGAGTTTGATCTGGCCAGGCACGGTGGCTCATGCCTATAATCCTAGCACTTTAGGATGCCGAGGTGGGGGGAGTGCTTAAGGCCTGGAGTTCAAGACCAGCCTGGGCAACAGAGCAAGACCCAGTCTCTACAGAAAATGGAGAAATTAGCCGGGTGTGATGGCATGTACCTGTAGACCCAGCTATTCCAGAGGCTGAGGCAGGAGGACTGCTTGAGCCCAGGAATTTGAAGTTGCAATGATCTATGATGATACCTCTGCACTCTAGCCTAGGCAACTGAGGGAGACCCTGTCTCAAAAAAAAAAAAAAGTGAATTTGGAGCTCAAAGGCAATAAATTGATAACTGGCATACCTGCTGAAGAGGGAAAAGGGAATGAATTGTTTCTTTTTGTTTGTTTTTATATTTACTAGGAGAGATGACAGATTATTTATAGGCTGAGATTGGAATGACCCAGTAGCAAATGAAAAATTAATGATGAAGGAGAGAGGGGGACAATTTCTGGATGAAAGGGAATGGTGTCTAGTGTACAAGTAGAGAGCTTTGCTGTAGAAAGGAGCATGGGCAGTTCATTTGTAAGATACAGTTTAGTTTCAAAAGAGAAGTCTCAATATTGGGTAGATGCATAAATATGGTGATAGAAGTTTATTTCTCTTCTCCTTTTTTTAAAAAAATATCTGAGGTTTTTGGAGGGAAAGAGGCTATGAAATAGGCATTTTAGAGGAGTGAGAGAGTGAGTGGACTGGAGCAGTATTCTCAAAGTGTGGTTCTAGCACCATTAGCATCATTTAGAAATGCAAATTTCTAGGGTCTGTCCCAGACCTACTGAATCAGAAACTCGGAGGGTGAAGCTCAGCATTTGGTGTTTTGATAATCTTTCCAGGTGATTCTGATGAATACTCAAGTTTGAGAATCACTGGAATAGTATAGGAGTTGGATAATACATTTTTTTTGTAAAGAGTCAAATAGTAAATTAAGTATTTTGCATATTGTAAGCTATAATATAGACTGTGACACATATTCTACTTTGTTTCTTTTAAACAACCATTTAAAAATGTAAAGACCCTTGTTGACTAACTGGCCATATGAAAACAGGCTGTGACATGGATTTGGCTGATGCCTGGACTAGAGGAATGTTGTGTGATTGCTCAGTAGCATTAGGAACCCACTTCAGATTTATTATGTTAAAGTGACACTGAGCAGTGTGATTATATGTGTTTTTTTCCCCAGCCACATTCAGCTGCTTAGGGCCAGATGTACAGCTAAATTTTGCTTGACAAGGACTGACAAAGTGGGAATGACAGAGGAATTAAGGGTGAATGCAAGAAAATGATTAGAATAACTGATGATGGCATTTCAGTAGGTAGGAATGGTACCGAGGACATGAAGCAGAGAGAATTAATGAATTGTAGGTCTAGGGTAGTGTCTTTCACCAACCCATAGATTTATTTATCTTTTCCTATTGTTGCAGTGTAAAATGGAATGCAGAAGAATGAGCAAGATCTTTAAGCTTTTATTTCTATTCAAATAAGAAATAGTTTTGAATGTTTAATATGTGAAAACTTAAGTGTTCATAGGGATGATTAAAACAAAAGGAATATATTATCTTTGTTTACAAATTAGCTTATAGTTTAATGATTGATTTCTGTCTGGATTCTACTATTACTGTTCTCCCTCTGCATGGTTTTAATTCTTGTAGGCGCTAAATACAAAGAGTTGAGACGAATTTTTCTTAGGTTATGGGTTGAGCCAACCAGATTGTGGGTTGAGCAAGCAGGTATTCCTGGGCAAACTCTCACTCCTCTCCCCTGTCCATTTACCAGTTAAAAGGAGGAACAGGTGGAAACAGAAAAATTGATCACAAATTCAGAAATTATAATTATATAATGGAAATCAATGTTAAATGTAATCTTTTTTCCTCTTAGCATTTCTAATGTTCATCCCATTAAACTGTGTACTTTTATTAAGACTATCTTATTGGACTATTTTTCCTTATACAGAATGTTTCTACTTTAAGAGTTATATTGGTGTTTTGAGGGGAAATTTAGCCTTCATTGTACTTAAAGAAGTCAACATGAATTAAAAGTAGGAAAAAGATAAAAGAATCTTTTCCACTAATTAAGGAACGGTTCATCTGACCAAATCATAGTAGTGTGGACATCTGGGAACTGTAGTAAAAGGGTATAAAGGAAATGAAAATCAATGTTTTCAACTTGATCCTTTTAGTGCCTTGAGACTTTTGAAATATAACTCAATTTAATTTTTTTCAATTTGTATTATTTTGCAGTATTTCGCCCCATATCTGCTAACGCCAAACTGCAGATGAATCGCCGATCAGATTTTGATTTTTCTGCCCCCAAAATAAACCTGGATGTTGAGTTACATAACATAGCAATTGAATTTAACAAACCACAGGTGATTTTCTTTAATGAAATTTTCAACTATGAGCTATTATTTGATAAAAGCAAAACTGAGATTTTAAATATATTTCAGAAATTCATGTTATATAGCAACATTTCTTTTAAAAGTCAATAATTTAACTTTATCTTCAATAATTGAACAAAAAATGTGAAACTTTAAAGTGCTTTAATTTTTCAATTCTTATTTAGTATTTTAGTGTTATGGAGCTTCTTGAATCCATTGATATGATGACGCAAAATCTGCCCTACAGGAAATTCAAACCTGATGTACCTCTTCACCACCATGCCAGGGAATGGTAAATGCCTTAAATTTGTTTTTCTTTTTTGGAAGATTTAAAAAATGTAGCATAAAAGTACATTTTTTTATTTTAAGAAAAAATTTTAAGGTATTCTTTTTAAAATGTGATACAAACTATAATTGATTTGTGGCTGGAAATTATGTAGCTGCTTTATTTAGCTTATTAAGTTAGTGAAACTGAGTTAAGGAATTCTTCCTAACACAATTTACAGCTAGAGATACTAGAATACCATAGTTTTCATTTACTGTAGAGGGATCAGCATTTTTGGAATTATTAAAAACCTATATCCTGGTGTGTTTTCTAGTAGTGTCTTTTTTTCTTTCACTAAACTTCCTTATCAGATACAGTAAACCTATATTACTAAGCCTATGTTTTACAATCTAGAAAAGTTATGGAGTCTATGCAGTATAACCCAATTTTAAAATTCAAACGTCTTGTTATTCCAGTTTTTAAGCTATCGTCTAGTTTCTAGAAGTTACAGTTACTCTTTCGTTGACTATGTCAGTTATCATTCAGGTGCTAAAATGCTATTTGCCAATTAATGCCTTACTAGTTCTTGTGTAACACTGTATTTATTTTTTAAAAAATTGAATGATTTTGTTTTCACTTAGGAAAGAGGTAAGATGAGTAATTAATGGGTTATTAATACATACATGGTTGAGTAAAAAGGAAGTGCTGAGATAATATACCATTTTCATTGTCTCTGTTGATACAGTTATGTGTGTTGTTACACTAGAAGCAATACCAGTTATATTTCATACTGTTGATCTGTGGGTGTTAAGTGTGGGGTTTTTCTTTTTGTTTTTTTACTAGGTGGGCTTATGTTACACATGGTGTTCTTGAAGTAAATGTTCGCCCCGCCTTACGGATGTGGTCATGGAAGCATATTCATGAACATAGGCAAAAAGTGAAGAAATATAAAGAACTGTATAAAAAAAAATTAACAAGTAAGAAGCCATCTGGTGAAATTCTCATGTCTTTGGAGGTTAGCATTTTAAAAAAATTGTTGAATGTTTTGTACTATGTAACTCCTTCTCAGTCTTTAGTGACTAATATTTCCTACTTATTTACTCTAATGTTTATTGACCATTTCTGTTTGTTTTACTTAGTTTTTTTGTACTTCTGTTCTTAATTTCGCTCGGGTAATACAAGATCTGGTGAAATTCTCCTGTGAGCTTTTGAAATTTGAGGTTATTCTTAATCTGAAGGAATTTGGGTTCATGCATATAGTAATTTGAAGCCTGTATTTATTATAGCATTTTTAACCTTAAAAGCCTAAAAAGTGTTTTTGCTCCATTGATTCCAGACTTCTCTGTGTTGGTACCAAAGCCTTGTGTCACCGCTACATTTCCTCTGTGTTACCATCTAACTGTGTGTTAATTAAATTTTTCTTGTCTTCCGTATGTATAGTGCACATTCTTACAGCCATGGATGTGCTCATATATGCCTTCTGTCTTTCCTCACCTCTTTTCTTATCCCAATTCTACTCATCCCTAAAGTTCTGTATCTCTGGCACAAACTTCACTGAATTCTCTGCATATACACAGCTCTTTTTCTCTTAATTCTTGTCATATCTCTAGTCTTTACCAGCAACTTTATGTTTAATTATTTGGTTTGAGGTATTATTTTTTAATTAGTCTTATCTTTTAGCATTGTGGCATATTTCAAAAGGGACTCTTTTACAGATGGTTGAAGTACAGCTTAGTGAGACTAAGAAGAGTTAGCCTCGTGAAATGAATGTAACCATTCTGAATCCAGAGTGGATTTATAATTAGTAACCCCCGAAAGATTGAGTTTTACTTTAATTTTCAAGGTGGGAGACTTTCCAAAATCCTTGATGTTCCGAAGACCTCGGGCTATTAGGAATGCTTGGGTTTAGAGGCTTCTTGTGGGTGGTTTCAGATTTTTTTACTTAGTTTTAAATCTTAACCTGAATCTTTCCTGTCTGCTGGACAGCAGAATCCTGAGTTAAGTTGGTTTTCTGATAATAGTAGGTAGTGGTTGCTTCTCTTGGGGGAAATATGGTTTGAGATTGAAATTCTCAAAAGTAATCATGGGTATGTGTATCTATGGTGAAAGATATAGCTTATCTCAGTTTATTTCAGTAACTGCAGTTTTGAAAAGTATAAACATTAAAAACAAGTTTTAAGTATATCCAGGTCTACTTGGAATGCAGGCATATCTCATTTTATTGCACCTTGCTTTATTATGCTTCACAGATATTGTGGTTGTTACAAATTGAAGGTTATGGCAACCCCGCCTTGAGCAAGTCTGTTGATGCCATTTTTCCAATAGAAATGTATTCATTTGTATTCATTGTATCCCTTTCATGTTTGTCGGTCACATTTTGGGAATTCCCACAATATTTCAGACTTTTTTATTACTATTTTATCAGTTTTGGGGATCTGTGATCTTTGCTGTTACTATTATTATTGTTTTACTATTACTATTGTTTTGCGGTACCTCAAACTGCACCCATATAAGACAGTGGACTTAGTAAATGTTGCATGTGTTTTCACTGCTTCACCAACTGACCATTTTTCCTGACTCTCTTCTTCTCCTTGAGCCACTCTGTTTCCTGAGACAGAATATTGAAATTAGACCAATTAATCACAATATGAAGCCCTCTCCTCTAAGTGTTCAAGTGAAAGGAAGAGTCACACATCTCATTTAAATAAAAAGCTAGAAATGATTAAGCTTAGTGAGGAAGGCATGTCAACAGTCAAGATAGCCGAAAGCTAGGTCTCTTGTGCCAAACAGTTAGCCAAGTTGTGAATGCAAAGGAAAGTTCTTGAAGGAAATTAAAAGTACTTCCCCAGGGAACACATGAATGATAAAAAAGTGAAACATCCTTATTGCTGATATGGAGAAAGTTTTAGTGGTTTGGCTAGAAGATCAAGCCAGCCGCCACAGCATTCTCCTAAGCCAAAGCCTAATCCAGAGCAAGGCCCTAACTCTCTTCAATTCTGTGAAGGCTGAGAGAGGCAAGAAAGCTGAAGAAGAAAAGTTTGAGGCTAGCAGAAGTTGGTTTATGAGGGTTAAGGAAAGAATCCATCTCTGTAACATAAAGTGCAAGGTGAAGCAGCACGTGCTAAGATAAAAGCTGCCAGTATTACCCAGAAGATTTAGCTGAGGTCATTGATGAAAGTGGCTACAAGAAACAACAGATTTTCAATGTAGATGAAACAGCCTTCTTTGGAAGAAAATATTATCTAAACTTCCATAGCTGGAGAGGAGAAATAGATGCCTGGCTTCAAAGGTTCAAAGGACAGGCTGACTCTTGTTAGAGGCTAATACAAGTGGTAACTTTAAGTTAAAGTCAGTGCTCATTTACCATTCTAAAAATCCTAGGCCCCAGGGCCCTTAAGAATTACACTAAATCTACTCTGCCTGTGCTGTATAAATGGAACAAAAAAGCCCAGATGACAGTGAATCTGTTTACAGCATGGTTTACTGAATATTTTAAGCTCACTGTTGAGACCTACTGTTTAGGAAAAAAGCTTTGTTTCAAAATATTACTGCTTGTTGACAATGCACCTAGTCACACAGGAGCTCTATTGGAGATGTGCAAGGAGATTAATGTTTGCATGCCTGCTAACATAGTCCATGGATCAAGGAGTAATTTCAACATTCAAGTCTTCTGTAAGAAATACATTTTGTAATGTAATAGCTCCCTTACAAAATAATTAGTGATTCCTCTGATAGATCTGGGCAAACTAAATTGAAAACTGTCTGGAAAGAATTTACCATTCTGGATGCCATTAAGAGCCTTTATGATTCATGGGATGAGATTAAAATATCAACATTAATAGGAGTTTGGAATAAGTTGATTCCAACTCTCATGAGTGACTTTGAGGGGTTCAAGACTTCAGTGGAGGAAGTATCTGTAGAAGTAGTAGAAATAACAAGAGGACTAGAATTAGAAGTGGGGCTTGAAGATGTGACTGAATTGCTACAATCTCATGGTAAAACTTGAATGGATGAAGAGGTAGTTGCTTATTATGGAAGAGCAAAGAAAATGCTTTCTTGAAATGAAATCTGTTCCTGGTGAAGATACTATGAACATTATTAAAATGGCAACAAAGGGTTTAGAATATTACATAAATTTAGTTGATAAAGCAGCAGCAGAGTTTGAGGGGATTGACTCCAATTTGAAAGAAATTCTACTTTGGGTAAAATACTATCAAACAGTATCATATGTGACAGAGAAATCTTTTGTGAAAGGAAGAGTCAGTTGATGTGGCAAACTTCATTACTAAGAAATTGCCACAGTCTAACATTCAGCAGCCACCAACCTGATCAGTCAGCAGCCGCCAACATCGAGGCAAGATGTTCTTTGAAGGTTCAAATGATTGTTAATATTTTTGAGCAATAGAACACTTTTAAATTAAGGTATGTACATTGTTTTTTAGACATGCCATTGACTCAATAAACTACACTATAGTTTAAACATAATTTTTTTTATATGCACTGGGAAACCAAAATAATTTTTCTGATTTGCTTTATTGTGGGCTAGAACCGAACCAACAATATCTTCAAGTTATGCCTCTATCTTAATAATGACATACAAACTGTACATATAATATGGAATTATATTTTTAGTTGAAAATGTCAGTAATATATTTACCCTTAGTTGTACTTAAAACTCAAATATAATCATTTTAAACAGTGAATGTATATATCTTTCTGTGTTTGTAACTCTGTAACTCTCACATGCATGATATGATTTCATTGTTCAAAAAGTTACTCTGATTTACTAATTTCCAAGCTGATATATATTCAAGCTTGCTGCCTGGAATTTAACCAGGTACATTATGTTGATGGATATTCTGTTTTTTGTTTCCTATTATATTTTTTATTTAGTGTAGCAATTTGATAAATTATATACTTATGTAAAGTTAACATATTTTCATTTGTATTTTCAGGGGTTGGAAAAAGCACTGGATGTCTTTAATATAACTATAGCTAGACAGCAGGCAGAAGTTGAGGTAATTCTAGATTATTTTTCGATTAGTAAAAATAAATCTGAATTTCATATAGCTATGGCAGACATTGTGATGTTATTAGTATTGTGCTATAACATATTGTTTTCTAAAAAGGGTTCAATTTTGCTTTTTTGTGTTATAAGAAAATTTGATTTAATATTAGCCACATCCATTTAAGTCAGACAGGTTTCTATGGGAAAAAATTTTTTTCTAAATAATTGGGCTTATCAAATATTCAGAGTTCATATGAAGGTGAAAAGCCATTTTTTTTTTCAGTCATTGTCTCTTATAAAACAGTGGGGAGAACTACATAGTATTCCTAAATTCTTATGTTTGGCTAATGTTCTAGTTACTATGTTTTGTTGTTAGCGTGTATATTGTTTACATTCATTTGCTTAAGTATATAAGTTCTGGAAATACCATGCTTCTATTTCTTTCAATTGCTAAATAAAAGATAATTTGTCATTTATTTGAAAATTGATTCCTTTTAGGTAAAGAAAGCTGGACTCAGGATTTATAAAGAAGGGGTAAAAGATCCAGAGGATAATAAAGGATGGTTTGGTTGGCTGTGGTCTTGGTCCGAAAAAAATACTAAGGAACAACCAGATGTTAAACCTGGAAGTATGTTCATTTCATATGTTATAGTCAATCATTGAGCATGAAAAAGTTTTGCAAAAACAAGTTCTCTAATTAAAGTAAATGGATATTATAAGTAGTTATATAATATATAGTTTAAAATTATTAAAACATTTAAAAATATATGTGTTAAATAAAAATTAAACAAAAACATTTTTAATCTTACTAATGCTTACAAAAAGAGCTTTATGCCCAGAAGAGTAAGTAAATGCATAGATAAAAAATAAAATAAAAATTCCAAAATGGTTTAAAGCATTATAAATTTTTACTGAAATGTTTCCTGCAAAGATTTTTGTTTTTTTAACTAAATGTTTAGGATCATAGCTTTGGAGGCTTAGAGACTTAGGTGTGTGTCTTAGATCTGTCACTTATTTGCAGTATGTCTCTGGCAAGTTATTTAAGCTCAATAAACCTCAGTTTTATCATCTGTAACATGGAAAAATTATGATACTATCCACTTTGTATGCTGAGTGTCTTGATTCACACAGTGCTATTAAATGCCTAGTACAGTTAGCTATTTTTTGAGCTAATACAAGCATTTAGAAACTTATATTGTTAAATTTACATATTTAACAGCTTATATTTTTGGAGAATTACTTATAAAATTACCAGTGGCATTCTAACATTCATTGTTTATAATTTCTTAAAAGCATTAGAAAAAGAAAGTACATTTTGCATTTCCTTTATTAAAGGCAGACAAATTATGTGTTAGTTTTGTATTTTCATTTAAGATTACAAAGCACTTTTTAAATTATTTGTAGCTCTTGAAGAAATGTTGACACCTGAAGAAAAAGCTTTACTCTATGAAGCAATTGGTTATAGTGAAACAGCAGTTGATCCAACCTTGCCAAAAACAGTAAGATGGTTTTTGCCTTATACCTTGGAATTTAATACTATATATATGTCTATTTTTAATCCTCTCAAAAATATATGTTATTGACTTGTTCTGTGATCTGTTTCTGGATCTATAATTGCATTTAATATTTAATTTCCAAGGGAGGGATAAAAATTGTCCCTTGATTTTTTTGTTGTTTTTGTGGTGATTCTTTAATAAAATGTGATTTTAAAGTATTTTGTGGTTTTTGAAATGAATAGACCATAAGAATAAGATTATTTATTATTTTAAAATATACATATATATTTTTTCCATTTTATTCTTCTGAATATATTCTAGTTTGAAGCCATGAAGTTTTTTGTTCACTTGAAAAGTATGTCTATTATTCTAAGAGAAGATCATGAAAAACCTGAGCTGTTAGATATTGTAATAGAAGAATTTAGCACATTGATGGTACAAAGACCAGGAGCACAAGCAATAAAGTAAGTATTAATTTATTTTTTTAATCATATAAGAAAGAAATTTCACTGCAAGGTTGGAAGTTAGGTCACAATCTTACAGTCTTTTTAAAGGGTATTATGCTTTAATGTGTCCTTTTATGTTTTTAAGAACTTAGTTTTTCTTTTCAATAACATATATATATTTTGGAATTAATAAAATAATGTTCAGTAGAAAACTGCAGGCCAGTGAAACATACAAGAACATTAAATAATAATATAAAAATGATCAGAAATTATACTACACCAAGAATGTTGGTACTTTGAGACAGGAGTCTGCCAGCCTCCTTATTTGCTGGTAAATTAATAAACTACCCTTTCCTTCTCCTCAAGCCACTTGTCCTTGTTCTTCTGATGTGCCTTCGGGAACAAGTGCCGAACTTTTGGTAACAGAATTTGGCATCCCTGGTTGGGCCCACTAGTGCCCGGTGGAGTGGCACTGTGCAACTGCTGGAAGAGGCAGGGAGCAGCCCTGGGTCAAAGCTGTGGGTCTTTGTGGGTAGGAGCAACTTCTTTTCGAGGTGAGAGAGCAAGGGACAGCCCTAGCAGCTGCTGGAGCCTGTTTTTGCTGTGGGGCCCATCCGTGTCCCCCCGAAATAGACGCAGCTCCCTGAAACCTGAACTGAGTTGAGGCGAAGGAAATGAATTTGAAAAGTGTCAGATGCCAGGCCATTTGTGGGTAAGTTCCCTGGTATGCATGCTGAGACCCTTGATTCTACCCGTTGGGAGAGGGGTGTGAACCCTCCAGCTCTACGGCAGGCCGTTCATTTAGGACCCTATCAGGGCATTTATTTTGAGGCGCCTTTTCGGGGCGGAATTCACGAGGTTGAAGGGAACTAGGGAACCTGGTTTGAATTTGGAGCTCATTTGTAGTTCTTAGGGAACAGGGGGACTAGGCCACCATTTGAGATAGATTTCTCAGGGAATTGGGGGATTAGGCCACCCATTTCAGGAGGGTTTTGAACCGTCCAGCTCTGTAAGGGCATTTATTAAAGGCCTAGGGGATGGGCGATTAGGCCACCCATTGGGGAGGGTTTTAACCCTTCCAGCCGTTTGGGGTGGTGTTTGTCCTCTTTGGATTCCCATTTGTTTGATAGGCCCTGGGATTTTTGTATCCCTAGTATTGACTGTTATTTGTGAGTTTCCTGATAATATAAGGAAGCACCATCTCAAAGTCCCTTGGGAAAAACTTTGACTAACTATAGCTACCAACCTATATGTAAAGAGAATGGTATTATTTTAATCCAATGTATGTGCTGAAGTGTGAGGAGAAGTGGCCATTAAATGGAAATTCCCATTTGATTGATAGGCCTTGGTATTTTAGATTGTGGTAGGAATTCCTTATATTATTTGTGTTTGTGAGATTTTGTCTGAGTTTTTGTACCTATGTCTAAAGATTATTATGATACCACTTGTCTCGCGTGTGAGGAAAAGTGGTGGTTGGTACTGCTTGTGTGGAGCATGAGAAAAAGTAGTTGTTGATGGTCTGTGGTTTATTGTGAGCTGTTGGTTCTTTTAAAATTCAGAACTCAAATGGTTGACTTGCCACTGTAGAGTTAAAATGTTGAGTCTCAAGCTCTCTGTGTGAGATAAACTCATGGTTTATGGTATACAAAATGATCCGTGTTCGTATGATTTTTGATAAATGAGGTCCTCCTGTCCCCACTGGAACCCCCACAGCCACCAGGGCAAGGCACGGCACCAGGCAGGGCCATAGCCCGGGGCAGACAACCGGAGGGAGGACTGGAGTGCACAGCTCCCCGCTGAGTGTCTCATGGCAAAGGAAAGGAACGCTTGCTGCCACTGCCATCTTGGCACCATGGGAGGGGCTGAGGAGGCAGCTGCCTGAATTAACTCTTAAGTACCACGCCCAGTAAATTATGTCTTGGGGTTTTGCATGGTCTTTCCCGGCAGCAAACTCAATTTGGGCAAAAGGAAGCCCTAACTATAGAAGGGCAATTACGGCAGTATTGGATAGAGGGCTCAAATGTGCAAGAACAGACAGCAGGATCTTTTGAGACAGTCAAAAGGAATAGGCAAAAAAGCTACTCCAGACTGACTTTTTGTAAAGAAGGACCTTGAAAGGCACATTCCCCCAAATTGCAAAAGATTCTGGGTCCAGGAAGCCTCTAGGAAAGCAAACAGTTTTTTTTAAGTCCAGAACTCAGACAGCAAAGGAGGGGACCTGGATCCCCCTGCCTCCAAATAGCTCCATAGGAGCCCTAGGCAAAATTGACAGTGGGGACTTGATTGGCACTAGGAAAAGGATAACTAAATGTGTTTTTATGATTGTACATGTTCATGGTACCCTTTGGAAGGAAAGGAGTCTCCTGATGGCAGGAAATAAGGATATTAAGTATGTTACCAAAATAATGGCCCTAGTGTGGCTGTGGCTGAGCCCAAACTGTGGTCAGCATGACAAAAAGAAATCAGGCCACTGGCTGAGCTGCTGAGGAGGCCGCTGGAGGCAACCTCTTCCTCAGGGCTTTGATACCCTGGCTAGATTTAGACTCCCTTAAAAGATAAAGACTGGGTTTCTGACATTTGGGATGGCATAGAAATGACTACAGAAATCTCATAGACTTGTCTCCTACCCAAAGCTTTAGTTCAGCCTCTTATGAGGTACCTGCATGAATACACACATTGGGAGCATAGTAATGCCTTGGTATATTTGATGGGACCTCATTGGGAGGACCCTGTTTACAACTAACTGTTTATGTGTTTGGGGTGGTCCAAAGACAGAAAGGCGACCCATTATACAGGGAGCCCACCAGGTGGGGGTCTACCTTTTCGATGATTGACAATTTCACTCACATGCCTAGGCTTGTATTGGTAGATAGCTTTTCAGGCTGGGTAGAGGCTTGTCCTACCTGGAGGAAAGAAGGGAGCATGTGAGGTTACCAGAATCCTTCTGGAGGAACTCACCCTGAGATGGGCTCCTACTGGGAGCTGAGAGTGCTCTTGCTGAGTTCCTGCACGTGTACAGAAACAGGCCTCAGAGGATGACAGGATGATGGACATCAACGGTCTAGGGAAGGATGCCAAGCAAATGGAGAATAACATGCTGGTGATGGAGGCCATGGATAGACGGCTACAGAGACAGCTTGACCGCTCAAGATATCACTGTTTGACAACTCCATTACAGTGCCCATCATGGCAATTTTTGCTTCTTGTCTTCTACGTTTGGATCTGTTACACAATGTCCTGTGGTCGTTTATAAACTTCTTTGAATGGACCCCCAGTGGGAACTTCGTGAACCGTTTGTCTAAAAAGCTGACACAGTGGAGTCAGTGATCCCACAGGTCATCAAAATGTTCACAGGCTCCTTTCTTCCTCCAGAACAATAATGGACACTCCTTTGTAGCAAAGGTAACCCAGCAAATAAGGAAAGCTCTATAACAATGATGGAAATCACATGGAACCCATCTAAAGTGGGATAAGGTATTGCCACCTGCCCTCCTCTGGATAAGGGTAGTCCTTTAGAAGCATGCTTAAATTAAGCCCCTAAATATAGTTTATGAGAGACCCTTCCTAACATCAAGAGGTAAGTGTGGTAACATAACCATGAGTAAAAGAAAATAGAATAAAACAATATGTCAAATGAGTAGGTTGGGTGCTAACCACTATACATGAGTTTGCCTCTTTCAGGTCCCTGCCCCAGTTGGAAACAAAAGTGAAAGGGACCCTTTGAAGTGTCTCTCACAACTCACACCTCCTCGAAATTGTCAGAAATGAAACCTTGGGTCCATGATACCAAAGTAAAGAGATGTAGCCCCTAGTGGAGGGGCCATCCTTTAGGCGATCTAAAGTATCTGTTTGTGAAAAAGAAAAAAATGAAAATGATGATATTTTTGCTAATCTTTCTTTGGCTGTTTGTTCTGTCTATAGGATAGAGGGACAACTCCTTAGTGAGGGTTTCCCGGGCTATTGCTTCTTTTGTTGATCTGTCTTGCTGCTGGGTGTGTTATGCTAAACCTCGTTTGGTGCAAGTATTTCTGTACATGATTTCTGAATTTGCAGAAGCCAATCTCTCAGATCACCTGCAGGGTGCAACTAATAGCTCCACACTCAGAGATCCCATGTTTCTTTCTTACCAAGCCCTGTATTAGACATTATGTGCAAAGTGACAGGAAGGACCCATAGTCCTACTGGTGTCTTAGATACATAGCTGGGTAAAATCTCTCTTATCAGGTATCCTTCATCTCACCTTGTCAGTCTTCAGTGGTTGTAGTTGTTGCTTTTTCCCTTTTTCACCTTGTAATCTGCTGTTGTAAATCTGCCATTATGGGCCTAGTTTTCTTGTTCTTGTGATGATTTGTCTGGTTTTGGTAGCAGGGTGGCCTTTGAGGGTGGCCTCAAAGGATGAGTTAGGAGGTATTTTGTCTTCTATTTTTTTTGAAGACTTTGAGAAAAATTGTTATGAATTCTTCTTTAAATATTTTATAGAATTTACTAGTGAAACCATTTGGTCCTGGACTCTTGTTTGTTGAAAAGTTTGGATTATTGGTTTACTCCTTATTGGTTATAGGTTTTACTGTGGACTTACAAGTTTTATAATACATAATCATCTCAACTGATGCAGAAAAACATTTAACAAAACCCAAAATCATTTTATGATTTAAAAAAAATTTAAAAATCCTCCAAAAAGTAAGAATACAGGGTCCTCCCTCAACGTGAAAAACTTTCTTTTAATAAGTTTTGTAATACTATAGTAAAGTTTTATTGTAAATTGATAGTTTATAAGTAAGACCTATAAGTTATAGTAAGTTTTACTATAGGTTTTTAAGGTTATAGAAAGGCTTTACTTCTTCGTTATTTGATTTTCTGTTTCCTTTTGAGGCAGTTTTTGTAATTTGTGTGTTTCTAGGAATTTATCCATTTTATTTAGGTTATCTATTTTGTTGATGTACTATTTCTTGCAGTATTCTTCTGTAAGTCCTTTTTATTCCTCTGAGGTCTGTAATAATGCCGTTACCTTCATTTCTAATTTTAGTTATTTGCATGTTCGTCTTTTTTCCTTAGTTTAACTAAAGGTTTGTTAAGTATGTTGATCTTTTCAAAGTAGCAACTTTGGTTTCTTTCATTCTCTCTAGGGTTTTTGTCTTCTCTATTTCATTTGTCTGTATTCTAATATGTATTATTTTATTTATCCTCTGAACTTTGAGTTTAGTTTGCATTCTTTTTCTATTTCCTTAAGTCGTAAAGTGAGGTTATTTATTTGATATCCTTCTTTTTTAATGTGGACATTTGCAGATAAAAATTTTCTTATGAACATTGTTTTGGATACATTCTGTATATTTTGGGATGTTGTATTTCGTTTGCATTCATTTAAAAGTATTTTCTAATTTCTGTTGTGATTTTTTTTCTTTAACCTTGATTGTTTAGGAATGTTCAATTTCCAAATATTTGTGGATTTTTCAGTTTTGCTTCTGTTGAGTTTTAATTTGATTCTATTAGATTGGAGAAGATGCTTTGTATAATTACATTCTTATTAAATTTGTTGAAACTTGTTTTGTGGCCTAACATTTGGTCTGTCCTGGAAGATGTTCCGTGTGCTTATATTTGAGAAGAATGTATTTTGCCTTTGTTGGGTGGAGTGTTCTCTTACATCTAGTTGACTTTTAGTGTTGTTCAAGTTCTCTATTACTTTATTGTTCCATTGTCTAGATGTTCTTCCTTTATTAAAAGAGGGGTGTTGAAGTCTCTGAGTGTTACTCTAGAGCTATTTATTTCTCCCTTCCATTCTGTTAATGTGTGATTCATATATTTTTGGAGCTCTGTTGTTTGGTGCATACATGTTCATAATTGTTATATCTTTGAAGAATTAACCCTTTTAATCACTATATAATGACTTTTTTCTCTTATAAAAGTTTTTCATTTGAAGACTGTTTTATGTATCATTGTAACTACCTAGCTGTCTTTTGGTTACTAATTGCATGGAATATCTTTTTCCATCCTTTCAACCCATACGTGTCCTTGGATGTAAAGTGAATTTCTTTTAGACTTTGTATTGATGGTCCCTGACTTAGGTTAGATATTTTATTTTTATTTTATTCTATTTTATTTTTTGAGACAGAGTCTTGCTCTGTTGCCTGGGCTAGAGTGCCATCGCATCAGGCTAGCTCACAGCAACCTCAAACTCCTGGGCTCAAGCAATCCTTCTGCCTCAGCCTCCTGAGTAGCTGAGACTATAGGCATGTGCCACCATGCCTGGCTAATTTTTTCTGTATATTTTTAGCTGGCCAATTGATTTCTTTCTATTTTTAGTAGACAAGGGGTCTCGCTCTTGCTCAGGCTGGTCTTGAACTCCGGACCTTTAGCAATCCTCCTGCCTCAGCCTCCCAGATTGCTAGGCTTACAGGTGTGAGCCACCACACCCGGCTTGTTAGGTGTTTTAAATGCATTTTCAACTTAGGATATTTTCAACTTATAATGGGTTTATTGGGACATAATCCATTATAAGTTGATGAGAATCTGTATTGTTGTATCATGTCTTTTCTTCCATTTTGCCAGTCTCTATTTTTCATTTGGTACATTTAGTTCCATTTACATTTAAAGTGATTAATGATAGGCAAGGAATTCTGCCATTTTGCTATTTGTTTGCTATGTGTTTTACCTTCCCTTCCCTTAGTTCCTCCAATACTGTCTTCTTTAGTGTTTAAATTTTTTTGTACATTTTTATTTCTTCCTCATTTCTTTTTCTGTATATATATCGGTTATTTTGTTAGTGGCTACTAGGGGGATTACAGTTAACATTTTGAATTTAAGACAGTCTAGTTTGAATTGAAAATAACTTATTTTCAATAGTGTATAAAACCTCTCTTCCTATGTAGCTTTGTTCTTCCTTTTTTTGTTATCATTTTCACGGATTACCCATTGTGTGCCCATTGATCTAGATTTATAATTGTTTTGATAAATTTGTCTTTAAATCCCAGAGGAAATAAAAAGAGTTAAAAACCAAAAATACAACATTATGGCTTTCATTACTGTCTGATATCCTCTCATTGTACCCTTTAGGACTCCCTTTAACCTTTCTTGTAGGGTGAGTCTACTAGTGACAAACATTTAAGTCTTTGTTCATCTGGAAATGTCTTAATTTCTCTTTCATTTTAGAAGGATAGTTTTGCCATATACGGAATTCTTGGTTGACCTTTTGTTTTTTGGTTCAGCACTTGTCTCACTTGCATTTGGCCTCCATGGTTTCTGATGAGAAATTAGCTGTTAATCTGTTAAGTGTCTCTTATATGTGATGAGTTGCTTCTCTCTTGCTGTTTTAAAGATTTTCTTTGTTTTGTCTTTTGACAGTATGATTATAATGTGTCTAAATTTATCCTAATTGGTGATCTTTGAGCTTCCTTGATCTGCAGATTTGTGTCTTTTATCAAATTTGAGAAGGTTTTGGCCATTATTTCTTGAAATTTTTTTTATCTCTTTCTTTTTCTTTTGTCCTTCTGAGGTTTCCATAATACATATGTTGGTTCTCTTGATGGTCTCCCGCTTCGGGGACTGCTCATGTTCTTCATTTTTCTTTATGCTCTTCAGACTCACTAATTTCAGTTGTCCTATATTAAAGTTTGTTGGTTCTTTCTTTTGGAGGCTCAGATCTTCCGTTGAACCTATCTACAGGTGGTCCCCGACTCATGATGGTTTGACTTATGACTTTCACTTTAGAATGGTGCAAAAGTGGAAGGCATTCAGTAGAAACTTCGAGCATAAAACTATCCTGTTTTTTGCTTTCAGTATAGTATTCAATAAATTACATGAGATATTATAAAATAGGCTTTGTATTAGATGATTTTGCCCAGCTATAGGCTAATGTAACTATTCTGAGCCCGTTTAAGGTAGGCTAGACTAAGCTGTTACATTTGGTTGGTTAGGTATATTAAATGTGTTTTTGACTTAACAGTATTTTCAACTTACAATGGGTTTATTGAGATATAACCCCCTTGTAAATTGAGGAGCATCTGAAGTGAATTTTTCATTTTAGCTGTTGTACTTTTCACCTCCAAAATTTCTATTTGGTTCTTCTTTTTTTAATTTACAATTTCTGTCTATTTATATTCTCTGTTCATACATTATTTTCCTAATTTTTTTTATTTCTCTGTTTATGGTTGCCTTTAGCTCTTTGAGGTACTTATGGCAGCTTATTTAGTATCTTGCTTAGTAAGCATAATGCCTGAGTTTTCCTTTTCTGTGTTTGTGTTATAAAGTTTTTGCTTAAAACTCTTAATGTGGTAACTGTGGAAATTAGATTTCTTCCCCCACCAGGATTTGCTGTTATTGATTATTGAGAGTTGCAGTTTTCCATTTGTTTACTTACTGTAGTAGGTGGAATTGTGTATGTCATTTCCTAACCCTCAGTGCCTGTAAATGGAACCTTATTTGAAAATAGATTCTTTGCAGACAGTCAAGATAAGATGAATTCATGATGGATTAGTGTTGGCTTTAATCCAATGACTGGTATCCTTAAAAGAAAAGGGAAATTTAGATGCAGACTTAGAAAACTAGAGACTGGAAAAGACAACTTGAAGACAGACACAAAAAGAGAATGCCATGTGATGACATCTTCTTAGCTGTACCCACAGAAAATGTAAACTTTCTGTAACATGGTGTGGCAGCTGGTGGTGGAAGATGATAATAGCTCAGATGCCACGGACAGTCTCTGTTCTTACCAAGTCATAGTAGATTTTCTTGCATAAATGGTTTTCAGTTTGCCTTATGCCCTTAGGAGACTTCATAGTTTTCACCCATTGTTTCACCGGTTGGTTTGCTCAGGGAGGGGTTGCTTAGCTCCTCGTATAGTCTTTGTAGAAATCCTGCCCGGTGCTTGGTTTTTAAATGTTTATTTTTATTCTTACAATAGGAAGTGCTTATAAAATTGTGTTAAACATGAAAGACTTTCTAGTTTTACACTGATTAAGCATTGTAGGAATTTTCTGTTATTTTAATTTTGGATTTTATCTGTAAATACACCAAACATTCGCTTATCATAATTTTCTAACGTAGAAATCAACATGTGAGATAGGATTCTTTGTGAGTTAATTTATGTTAATTCAGAGGAATCATTGTATATTTTCTTTGATGTGAATGGACTGGAGTCAGGAAATGCAAAGTGAGGTTATCTTCATTAATTTTTATTTTATCATTTTCAGTTTGAACAATTGTTTAAAATTGTGTTGATTCTTAATTTTTGTCCCATCCTTTTTCATGCAGATTTGAAACCAGAATAGATTCATTTCATATTACTGGCTTACCGGATAATTCAAAAAAACCCCATCTCCTTTCTTCATTGGATGATGCTATCTCACTCTTCCAAATTACATTTGAGATAAATCCATTAGATGAAACTGCTGATCAAAGGTGTATCATAGAAGCTGAACCTTTAGAAATGATATATGATGCAGTAAGCATTTTTATATTACCAAGTTTTAGTATAATTCAGTTGCTTTGAGTTTGTGCTTCATGTTAATGATGTTTATTTCAACAGAGGACAGTGAACAGTATAATAGAATTCTTCAGACCTCCAAAAGACGTACATTTAGCACAACTCACTTCAGTGACTTTGACAAAACTTGAGGAATTTCGTGATAAGACAGCAACAGGTAAATGTCAATATTAATGTCAGTGAATTAAACACTGTTCCCTGTATTAAACTTTTATTTGTGGTAAAATGTACTTTAAATTTATTATATTTCTAAACTGGTTACATTTTAACAAACTAATTTGGTGCTTTTATGCTTAAAGGATGATATAATAATCTTTTTATTATGATTAATAGTTCATACCTAGTAAGTTAATTTTATAAGTTAATTATAAAATTTTGCTTAGGATTTTTGGACCTCTGTTTAAATGTATTTTGGACCTCTGTGCTAAATGTATTTTAGCCTTTTTTACTCTTCTATTCTCCTTAACTTTTATATCCCATTTTCTTTCCATGCTTTTTTCTCTGTGTTACCTATTAGGGGTAATTATTTCTAACTTATTTTCTACTGTACTGAGTCCTCCTTCAACCATGTCCAATATGCTGTTAAATCTCTTTATTAACTTTAATTTCAGTGATTATATTTTTCACTTTAAGAATTTACTTTTGTTGTATATAAAATCTGCTTTGTCTTTCTTTTTTAGTTTTGTGTTTCCTATGGATATCTTTAAACTTGTCTTCTATTTCTTTAAACATCATAAGTGTTTTATATTGTGTCTCACCAGATAATTATCTTTCTCTCTTCAGATAGTCCATTATGTGAAGACTTTTGTGATTCACTTTCTCCTACCTTCTCCTTTTTTTCCTCCTGGTTCTTATTCATGGTAACTCATATCTCTTCATGCTTAGTAATTTTTAATTGCAAGATGCCCATTTTCCTTGGAAAATTATTTGGAAGAATTCTCTGAAGCCTAGGCTAAATGGGCTTTCATTCAAGGAAGAATTATATTTCTTCTGCCAAGTGTCTTGGGTATGTTGCTGGCACCACTTTAAATTCATTGCTTGAGATATTCTAGACTAGGAAGTTAAAATTTACCTATTTGGGTAGAGACTCATATATCAGTTATATATCTCTATTCATTTAGAGTCTTTCTTTCATTTCCTCCTTTCTTGCATTCTTTTTGTTGTTGTTGCATTAGCATCTATTAATTCTGTTGTTCCTTTATATCCTGGTTTCTATCTTGTGTTATAGGTTGAGTATCCCTTATCTGAAATGCTTGGGATCAGAAGTGTTTTGGATTTCATGGTTTTTAAGATTTTGGAATATTTGCATTATACTTACTTGTTGAGCATTCCTAATCTGAAAATTCAAAATTTGAAATGCTCTAGTGAGCATTCCTTCGAGCATCATGTTCGTGTGGTGCTCAAAAAGTTTTGGATTCTGGATCATTTTGGATTTCAGATTTTCAGATTAGGGATGTTAAACCTCCTATTTTCTTACACCTTTCTAGGATCTCAAGGTCTTTCACACCTTTTTACTTTTTGTCAAGTGAGGGATCAGCTTATAGAACATGCATACATAGTTATCTTTTGCCTCTGGCAGGAAGACAGATGTTACTGTTAAAACACTTCCTTTGGAGTACAAGGTTTTCTAGTAGGATTATAGTGATTCATTTTCTTTCAGTGATTTCATTTATTTACTCATTCAAATATTTGTCAAGAGCCTAATCTATATGTCAATGCCTATGCTAAGTTTTAGGGAACATAGCAATGCTCAAAATAGATGTAATTCTTGCCTGTTGATGGATCTTTAGGACAGATTTATTGTGAGCAATATTGTGTGAGTCCAATCAGGAGAGAGAAACCACATAGTAATTTGAATAATTTGAATTATTAACTGTAAAGAAGGTTTGTCTTGTTACTCCAAATAGTAACTTTAAAGAATATAAAGAGAGTAGTTATAAGGAGTATAGGACTGAGATAGCATTCCCTAGGAAGAGGTTGCTCCCTTCCCTGACGATTGAAATCCCGACCTTTTTGGGGAAGGAGCCCTTATGATGCACTGAAAGGTAGAAAAGTTATTGTAGTGCCATGCTGGCAGAACTTGCTGAAAATCTGCTCTCTGAAACTCCAGAGATCCATCCTCTGAGGAGATAGAGAATGATGGTCATGGGACAGTGTCTCACTGCACTCATTCTGCTATGAAACCACCCAGGGAGGGTTTTAGGGACAGCCACTGGCTGTTGGGTGCTGCTGGCTCTTGTGTACCTCATGTTTGAGTAAGCCACACTGTTGCAGGATATTGCCGAGTGAGCACAATGCAACCAGGAAACAAAACCGTTTCCTCTTGCAGTGTGTCTCCTGTGTTTTTTATTTACTTCAGTGCTGTTTGGCAAAGGAAGAGCATTTAAAGGGCTTGGTTCTCCTGTCACAGAGCAGGCAAATGGGTGAATTTGGAGCTGAATAAGGAAACAAATCTGTAACAGGCCCAAATGCTGTGAAGGAAATCAGAATGATGGTGTCAGAGAAGATCTCTTTGAAAAATTAACATTAAGACCAGATATACATGTAGGATCCACCCTGCTGATGAGTTGAAGAAAGAGCCTTCAAGGCAGTGGTCAAGAGTTTAAGGAAGAGCCTTCAAGGCAGTGGTGAATTATGAAGGGCCTAACTTGAAAAGGAATTTGAGGAATTTGGAAATTGTAAAAAACTGAATTGGTTCTAATGTAGTGAATGAGGGGAAGAGTAGAATGATGTTAAAGAGGCTTTGTCTTGATTATGCAAAACCATGAAAATCCTATTAAACAGGATTTTGTTCTAAGTGCAATGGAAAATGGAGGAGAGACACAGTATACTTAAATTCAAAATAGAATACTCATTTCCCTCCTGTTAAAAACAACCTAGAGAAATAACTGTGTCTTGGCGTCAAGAAAGGCTTCATTGAAAGTAAGGCTTAAGGATGCCCTTTTAGAGGTATAGGACTTAGATTTGTAGAGGCAGGAATACATAAAATAGATCATTTTGGTTGCAGAATCCTTAAAGTAGAAATGGAAGCTAGAGAAATGCTTAACAGACTGTGGAGAATCTCAAGTGCCACATTGTCCCTTCTGAGGGCTTCTTGTGATTCACCCAGTAAACATACTTCAGTAAAACCGTGTCGTCTATATTTGAATCCAAATCGTTTGGGGAAAGAAGTGAATAACTGTTTTGCTCTTAAGTTCTAAGCTTATTAGATGATCTTTAGAATTTTATGATGATTTGTCAGTCTGTGTTTATCCTTCTATCTCACCCCATCTCCCATCCTCATTTTAAGAGATTTCACGCGAATCTGCTTCTTACAGGCTATTGGAGATGCAGAGGCTTTTTTCTCTCTCTCTACAAGAGTCTTGCTTGGGCTGCCTGGTCAAGGCCCTTGGAATCCCTTAAAGAAGACATAGTTTTGATATCAATTTCTAATATTTGAAGGAATTGCTGTCCCAGACTATTCTAGTCCATTTGTGGTGTTATAAATGAATATCCAAGGCTGGGTAATTTATAAAGAAAAGAGGTTTATTTGGCTCACAGGTCTGCAGGCTGTACAAGAAGCATGGCGTGAGCATTTGTTTTTGGTGAGAGCTTTAGGCTGCTTCTACTCTGAAGGGGAACCGGTATATGCAGAGATCACATGGCAAGAGAGAAGCAAGACAGAGGAGGGAGGTGCTGGGCTCTTTTAAACAACCAGCTCTCCTGGGAACTAATAGTGGGAGAACTCACTTATTGAGAGAATGGCACCAAGCCATTCCCATTAGGCCCCACCTCCAATACTGGTCATCATATTTCAATATAACATTTGGAGAGATCAGCTATCCAAACTATAACACAAACTTAGGCTATTTATTTTCTATTATATAAATAATATATATTTAAAACAGAAGATATTTTTCTATTATTATATAACATATTTAAAACAAGATATTTTAATTATTTTTAATTCTTTTTTTCCTTGTATATCAAGGCAGTCATCTGTTGGCACTTGACACTTGCTGAGCATCTGCTTTTAAACTTTACTTTTCTCTGTCATTGTATATACATTTTATTTGTTTAATATTTTAATTATGAGTACCTTTAAAATTGTTGATTTATTCTTCAGTTCGAAAATATATTTTTTAATAACAAATTCTTAACTTTAAAGGTTGAATTAAAATACACTGATCTTCCTACATTTAAGCTTTCTTAGTTTAATCCTTCATAATAGTGTATTAATAGGGAGTCACAAAACATGAAATAATTTTTTTCGGGGATTTGGCTTTTGGGGGATGAGGGACTAGATAGTGATGAAATACGGGTCAGGTCAGAATAGTTCCAAATAGAAATACCATGAACTGTTCAAATATCATTGAACTTTCTCGATCAATTCTGTTATAAAATTATAGGACTTTTCTGGCAAAGGCTTTTTGGTTTAATCACTTCCCTTCTTGAAATTCAGTTCTTTTGTGACCTTTCCTAAGACCTATTCTGGACAAAATGTTTAGCTGAACTGCACATGCTGGTATTTTATTTTATTTTATTTTATTTTATTTTATTTTATGTTATGTTATGTTATGTTATTTTATGTTATGTTATGTTATGTTATCTTATCTTATCTTATCTTATCTTACCTTATGACAGAGTCTCACTATGTTGCCCGGGCTAGAGTGAGTGCTGTGGCGTCAGCCTAGCTCACAGCAACCTCAAACTCCTGGGCTCAACCAATCCTTCTGCCTCAGCCTCCCAAGTAGCTGGGACTACAGGCATGTGCCACCATGCCCGGCTAATTTTTTTTTTCGTATATATATTTTTAGTTGGCCAATTAATTTCTTTCTATTTATAGTAGAGACGGGGTCTCACTCTTGCTCAGACGGGTCTCCAACTCCTGACATTTTGCTATCCGCCCGCCTCGACCTCCCAGAGTGCTAGGATTACAGGCGTGAGCCACCGTGCCTGGCCTATTTTTATTTCAGCATATTATGGGGTACAAATGTTTAGGTTATATATATTGCCCTTGCCCCACCCGAGTCAGAGCTTCAAGCTTGTCCATCCCTCAGGTGGTGCACATCACACTCATTTTGTGTGTATATACCCATCCCCTCCTCCCCCCTCCTATCTGCCCGACACCCGATGAATATACTCTTGAGTGCAACATGAAGGTTTACACATTAAATAAACTATATCACTTAAATTTTTTCAGTCTACCTATTCAGAATTTTATGTATCAAATTGTTATAGTCATTTTTAATTTCTTATTATAGTTCACATTTTTAAAAATCTAGCTGTCATGATAGTTCTTGCAGGTTTTTTTTTTTGATATTTGTGAAATAAGGTACTTTTTCAACTTATAAATCGAAGTGTCTTTTATTGACTCAATAAATAAGTGTTTGTACCAATTAATTATTTTTAGGCCTATATCTTTCTTCCCAATTTTACCCAAATTGAGTTTATGGGTTAAATTTTGTTTTTGCAGAATCACTCCAATTTTGTACTCAGTTTATATTTAATTAAGTATATATACATTGAATAACATATATTTTAAATTTATATTGGAAATATTTTGCTAAAGTCATATTAAAATTGATACTAATTTTAAGATTATGTTATCAATTCATATGTTTATTGATTCTCTGTATCTTGAGTAATTTTTGAAAAGTATTTATTGTGAAGATTTAAATTTTCTACAGGTCTACTGTATATTATTGAAACACAGAAAGTTCTTGATCTCAAAATTAATTTGAAGGCTTCATATATTATTGTCCCTCAAGATGGAATTTTTAGCCCTACATCAAATCTACTTGTTTTGGATCTTGGTCATCTAAAGGTATATACTAATAATATTTGACTTATGATATGGCATTTAGGGTGTTTCTTTGTTTAAAATGTTATTTATTTATTTATTTTTTTAGACAATTTGATTAGATTTATTTTTTTTCTTTTTTTTTTTTTTAATTTATGATAGATACTAGCATTTGTGAAATCTTCCTTGCTGGTGAATGAAGTTTCATTTAATTAGATAGTTTTCCTACATTTCTAAAAATAAAAAGACTAATTAAACTGTGTAGGTCAGGGTTGAACCTAAGAATTGTATTTATACAATTTAAGAGTCATACTTAAGAAGTTTATTGCCATCGCAATTTAAATCTGTTACTTCATTAATTAAAGTATATAGTATGGGAGAGAGTTCTGGAAGCTATCAAATGTAGCTTTATTTTTCTGAAATTTTTATGTATAGAACTGTACGCACTGACATTTTAATATTTCTATTAAATAATTCTAAATTGAGAGATGGTCTTCTGCTTACTTAAGTCATTTTCATTTTCTTCTAATTATATACTTTTTTCTTTCCAAATTTTCCATAGAGAATAATTTTTTTCTGTATTCTAGATCTGTATTATTATTCAGTATAGCTATAGCCACATGTGGTTATTTAAATTAATTAAGTAAATAAAAAATTTATTTTCTTAGTCACAGTGGCCACACTTAAAGAGTTTAATAGTTAAAAGTGGCTAGTGACTACTATATTTGACAGTATAAATATAGAATATTTCCATCATTGTAAAGCTGTATTGAACAGCACTGCTCCAAATCATTAAGTGTAGAGGAATACCCATAACGATTTAAAGACCCAAGAGAGATGAATAATTAGAATGCTTTTTCTGGATACCTAACAAATACGTGCCTTTCCTTGTTATAAACATCCTTCCTCCTCCTCCTTTTTTTTAAAACACTTGTTAATTATATAGACACCCACTGGGTATACATTTATATTAAAATTTATATGGCTAATTATTCATATTTGAATTTGATTATTGAATTGTTTCAAGGGCAATGTCATATAGTAGAGCATAAGGTCAGGAGTAAGTATATCTATCTAATTTTGTGACTTTAGGCAATTTTCTTAACCTATTGCCTAAAATTCCATTACCTTTCTAACAGAGAATTTTTTGACTATTTCACATGAGCTATATAAAATAGAGGAGAAAACTATTTAAAAATATATATGTACGCACATATATATGTGTATATATTATACATATAGGATCTTTATATCTTGTTGTAGAGTGACCTTCAGGATGTGTAAGTAAAAAAGGTAATGTGCATCGTATGCCAAGAAAGGACAGATACAAGTGTAACTTGCCTGGAGTCACATGAATGGCAGAGTTAGGATTAAAATTCAGCTATCCTAATTTTTAATCCTGGACTCTTTTTACTTCTTATAAATATCTGTCATTGTGCCATAGACCCATTTTATAATCTAAATTTGTCTCTTGATCGTGTCCTTAGGGAGAAGGTCTCTTATCAGATTTTAAGAATCTGTATATCGATTATTCTCTAGGACCTCCTTGGTTCCTCTCTTTTAATATAAATGAATGGGAAGTATAACTAAATATGTAAAAATTCACTTTGTCCCTGGACTTCTTATTATACATCTCATGGATAAGGACCTTCTAATAGCCTTACAATGTATGTTCATTTGTGAGTTTATGTTCTTCTATTTAAATTTTTATGTTATAGATATGAAAGGTAAAAACCTTACACTTACACTTTGAAGTATTTTGCATAGTCTAAACTATTAAAATTCACTTCAAGGTGACAAGTAAAAGTCGTTCGGAATTACCGGATGTGAAACAAGGTGGAGCTAATCTTGAAGAAATAATGCGGAGGGCTTATGATTCCTTTGATATTCAGCTTACAAGTATACAGCTGCTTTACAGCAGAGTTGGTAAGTATAAAATACATTATTTGTTGATTGATTTTGCTGAAATGATTAATTAGGGTTTTAGATACTTTGAAAACTTTCCTCCTAAATGTGTTAGAACTTTTATGTTTTTGAATTAGAAGTGATAGTAAATATTGTGTAGTGGTTCTCAACCAAGAAACATTTGTCAATGTCTGAAGACATTTTTGGTTGTCACAGGTGGGGAATGAGGGGCATTCCTACCATGTAGTGGGTGGAGGTTAGAGATGCTACTAAACATCCTACAGTGTACAGGCCAGCTCCCCTCCCCCCTCAACAAAGACTTATCTGGCCCAAATGTCAGTAGTATTGAGGTTGAGAAATCCTGATATACCAGTATTTTCCAGCCTTTTACCAAAGTTGGCACATATTGAAAATGATATTTGTATTACACAGTTGGATAACCAGAAGAGACTGCTGAAGGCTAGAGACAACCAGCCTAGGGGCTATGACAGACCAGGCCATAAACAGTCACACAGATGCTGAGGAGGGTCACTATCCTATGTATACATGTATCCCATTCCCTGTGGTGTACTAATCAGGAGTCTGTGATCTAGAGTGAGTTTTTTAGGTGAAGACAGAAATTTGCTTGACAAGAGCCATTTAAGTAGTTAGGTAGAGACCTCTGACTCATTCACCTCTCTTTCCATTCTGTCATACTGCTTCTGAATTCCTAGTATGTTAGTGAACATTCAGATAATTCAACAGAGTTGAGGGTTATTTTACAGACATACATATATACATATATATGTAGTCAAATGTTAATGATCTGAGCTAACTAATAGGAGAAGCAATGAGGATCCATGGTAAATGTTTTTAAATTTTTCATTTATATAGGACTGAAACATTTTAATTTTATTTCTTTAATTATATTTGCTTTTGGATAATGAACATGGTTTCTGTTTTTGTCATATTCTAGTTGTTATGGAAGAAGCCCAGAAGTATAGTGGATGGCAAAAGTAAATTGTTTTCAGAAGTCAATAAATTCTTTTTCAGGGAATAAATTACTGTATTTTGAGTATGTTTGAGTGATATATTTTGTTCACAACTTTTCAAAGTCCATGAACCATACTTAATATTTAAGATTGAAATGCTTCATAAAATAATTTTGAAAAGGTTTCATTATTATTGTCTGAAGATTATTGAAATTCCTTGGGTTGTTTTTGATAAACATTAACTGTTCTCAAATAGTTGAATTTTTTTTGGAACAGGGATTTTTTTTGACATTGTGGTTACTTTATATAATTAATTGTTATAGAATGTTGTTATAAATACTGAAACACATGCTTCCAAATATCTTATTTTTTTAATCTTAAAAATGGGAAGTGAAGGAAATATTTCATTTATTTCAACACTGGTAGAATTTAGAAAATTATTATAACATTGAATGTACTGCCTATCTCCAAGAGTCTATTATTTCTTTGATTTGGTTTTCCTTATTGGGATTTTATTTGACTCAGAGAATTAATTATTAGATTCAAATGAGGTAGTGTATATGAAAATACATTATATTATTCAGATTCCATTAGTCTTTTTTTTTTTTTTTTTTTTTTTGTGACGGAGTCTCACTCTGTTTTTTGCCTGGGTGAGTGCCGTGGCATCAGCCTAGCTCACAGCAACCTCAAACTTCTGGGCTCAGGCAGTCCTGCCTCCTCCTTCCAAGTAGCTGGTAGTACAGGCATGTGCCACCATGCCTGGCTAATTTTTTCTATATATTTTTAGCTGTCTATATAATTTCTTTCTATTTTTAGTAGAGACAGTGTCTCGCTCTTGCTCAGGCTGGTCTCGAACTCCTGAGCTCAAACGATCCGCCCGCCTCAGCCTCCCAGAATTGCTAGGATTATAGGTGTGAGCTACCGCGCCCGGCTGATCCCATTAATCTTGTTATAATTTTTAAAGTTATTTTTTCTGATTATAAATACACCTATTTAGAAAACCTGGACAATTCAGAAAAACAAAATAGATCATCCTTTATCTTCCCAGAAGGGAACAGTATCGATATTTTGGTACATATCCTTTTAGTGTTTTTTTCAGTGTATGTGCCTGTGAGGGTATGGGATGTGCTTATGTGGTACTTATGTGTGAAAGTAATTGTGAATGCATTTTAACATGATTTATATAGTTTTATATCCAAATTTTTTTTAATTTAACCAGTAATATTTTGGCCACATGAATTCATGATTTTTGTTGTCTGTTGTATTCAACGCCTATGCTGTCAGTTATTTAATCATTCCCTTATAGAACATTTAGGCTTGTGACACTGCAGTGAATGTTGCCAGAGAGTCACATATTAGTAAATCTTGATGTGAATTTTAGTTTTATCACTAGCATATTGACTATAAGAAAATTAGAAATTCTTTGAAGTCTTGTTTTTTATTTTAATTAAAAAATATTTTTTTTCTTTTTAGAGAGAGGGTCTCCTCTGTGGTTTAGGCTGGAGTGCAGTGGTTTGATGATAGCTTATTATGGCCTTGAACTCCTGGCTCAAGCAGTCCTCCTGCCTTAGCCTCCTAAGTAGCTAGGTCTATAGACATGCACCACCACACCAGCTAATTTTTTAAAACATTTTTTGTAGAGATGGGGGTCTCGACCTCCTGGCCTCAAGTGATCCTCTCGCCTTGGCCTCCCAAAATGCTAGGATCACAGGCATGAGCCATCATGCCCATTTTGAGTCTTAGTTTTCTAAAGTGGAATTATTATACATCATTTTGAGAATTAAAATTTAAACATTGCCTGGAATAGTGTTAGTCATAAATCTTGAATAATTGATAGCTTTTATTAGTTACTATTAAGGAACCTCACTTTTTTCTATGTTTTCCTTCATTGCCTTATAGCCATATTGTTTTTGTGGTAAGGTATCTGGTTTGTGTAAGGATTGGCCGTGTATGCACAAATTTGATTATCTGGTGATTGTGTGTACCTGGGAATGTAACATTAAGATTATCTACATATGGGAAGATTTCCCTATACCATACAGTATGTGACTATGAAATATTAATAGTAATTTTAGGTTTTGTGTGTTATTCAACATGAAATATTTTCTTTAATTAGGTGATAATTGGAAAGAAGCACGGAAACTCAATGTATCTACACAACATATTTTGGTACCCATGCACTTCAATGTGGAACTCTCTAAGGCTATGGTTTTCATGGACTTAAGGATGCCCAAGTATGTATTGTCTGTTCCATGGGATTGTGGATTTCTTAGTAATTCTGTAGTGAAGGAAATACCATATTTAATTGACTCTTCTTTGTGTGTATGGTAAAATATACATAATATGAAATTTACCATTTTAACTATTTTTAAGTATATATAGTTCAGTAGCATTAAATACATTAACACTGTTGTGCAGCCATCACCACTATCCATCTCCAGAACTTCTTTATCTTCCAAACTGAAACTCCATACCCATTAAACAGTAATGCCCCATTGTGCCTTGCCCTCAGCTTCTAGCAACCACCATTCAATCTTCCGTCTCTATGAATTTGACTATTTTAGGCACTTCATGTAAGTGGAAAAATACAGTATTTATCCTTTTGTTTCTAGGTAACTTCACTTAGCATAGTATCTTCAAGGTTCATCCATGTTGTAGCATATGTCAGAATTTCATTCATTAAGGCTGGTTAATATTCCTTGTACATATATACTATGTTTTATTTATCCATTCTTCTATCAGTGGACATTTGTGTTGTTTTTACTGTTTGGCTGTTGTAATGATGCTGCTGTGTACTATTCAAGTCCCTGATTTCGATTTTTTTGGGTATATACTTGAAGTAGAATTGCTGGATCATATTGTAATTCAGTGTTTAAGTTTTGAGAGAACACTGCTGTTTTTCATAGCAGCTGCCACATTTTACATTCCTATCAGCAATGCAATGGATTTCAATTTCTCTGCCTTTTCTCCAACATTTGGTATTTTTTGTTTTTATTTTAATAGTCATTTTAGTAGATGTGAAGTAGTGTCTCACTATAATTTTGATTTGCATTTCTCTAATGCTTACTTAAATTGAACATCTGTTCATGTGCTTATTGGCCACTTAAGTATTTCTTTAGGGAAATTTGTACTCAAGGTCTTTGCCGTCTTTTAGTCTGGTTGTTTATTTTTCTTGTCGAGTTGTAGGAGTTCTTTATGTATTTTGGATATTAACCTATTATCCAAAAGTTACATGATTTGCAAATATTCTCTCTCACTCTGTTGGTGCCTTATCACTGTTGATAGTGTCCTTTGATGCATAAAAGTTTTTGATTTTAATCAAGTCCAATTTATCTTTGTTGCCTATGCTTTTGATGTCGTATCTAAGATGGTATTAGAAATCCAATGTCATGAAGCTTTTCTCTTACATTTACATTAAAGAGTTTTATAGTTTTAGCTCTTTTGTTTAGGTCTTTGATCCATTTTGAATTAATTTTTGTATATGGTGTAAGATAAGGATACAACTTCATTTTTTTGCATACAGATGTCTAGTTTTGCCAGTACCATTTGTTGAAAAGACTGTACTTTCCCCATTGAATGGCCTCGGTACCCATGTTGAAAATTATTTCTCCATATATGCAAGAGTTTATTTCTGGGATTTCTGTTCTATTCCATTAACCTCTGTGTCTGTCTTTATTCCAGTACCACACTGTTTAGTATTACTGTAGCTTTGTGATAAGTCTTAAAATCAGAAAGTATGAGTTATCCAACTTTGTACTTTTTCAAGATTGTTTTGGCTATTTGGGATCCTTTGATATTCCATATGAATCTTAGGATGAATCTATTTTTGCAAAAAACATTATTGGGATTTTTGATACGGATTGCATTGAATTTGTACATCACTTTAAGTATTAATAATATTGACATCTTAATAATATGCTTCCAGTCCATGAACGTGGAATGTCTTTCCATTTATTTGTGTCGTCTTTAATTTTAGCCATGTTTTCTAGTTCTCAGTAGATAAGTCTTTGCCTCCTTGGTTAAGTTTATTCTTTTCGATGCCATTGTAAATGGAATTGTTTTCTTAATTTCTTTTTTGGATTCTTTATTGTTTTAGTGTATGGGAACTTAGCTGATCATTATATCCTGCAACTTTGTGAACTTGTTTATTCTAACAGGTTTAAGTTCTTTACATATAAGATTATGTCATCTGTGTACAGTGGTAATTATACTTCTTTCTGATTTGGGTGCTGCCTTTTTCTCTTTCTTGACTGATGGTCTTCAATACTTTGTTAAATAGAAATAGTTTAAGTGGACATCCTTGTTTTGACCCTGAACACAGAAAAGCTTTCAGTGTTTCACTGTTGAGTATGATGTTAGCTGTGGGTTTTTCAGGAACACTTGATTAATACTAATTTTCAACTGTATTTGACAAATAGTAGACAGAAAAATAAATGAAAAAATATTAGAAAATAAGCCTCTGAAAAACAATGAGGCTAGCACATCTAATGAGACTGGTTAATAAGATGAAAATTGGAGTAGAGATTTTTAGTGCTTTAAATCACATTTAATATGGATAATTTGAGGGGAAGTCTTCTTTAAAAATTAGTGCACTTAAATCAGAATGAAAATTCCTCTGTGATGATTCCTGTCTTTTTAAAACAGATTCAAGATTTTTGGAAAGTTACCTCTTATTTCTTTACGGATCTCGGATAAAAAACTGCAAGGCATTATGGAATTGGTTGAAAGCATTCCAAAACCTGAACCTGCAACTGAAGTATCTGCCCATGTCAAACCATCGCAGGTAATTGTTATTTTCAAAATTAATATAAGTGTGAATTAAAAAGGAAAGTCAAGCAGTATTTTAAACAACCACAGGAGTATTATTAATAGATAAAATAATTTGTAATTCATTTTGAATAGGCCTTTTAAAAATATTTTAAAAGAGAAAGTGATGAAATGGTGAAAAGTACAAATAGTTTGAAAAGCTGTAAAGTGATAAATCTACCTTTCCTTACTTCTGCTGCCTCCAATCCCTCTTCCAAATAATAATACCATTTAATACTGCTTCTCTAGTTTTTAAGAAAAATGTTTATGGGATATACACACATGTATATATGTGTGTACGTACATGTAAATATATTCTTATGTTCTTAATATTTAAATAACGAGATAGATCATTATACTTATTCTGAATCTGTATTCTTTGCACCATTATTAACATGTATGTTATATACTTTGGAAATATTTTCAGTTAGCACGTACAGATCTACTTTAGTTTTTTTCATGGTGATATAGTATTGAATTGTGTAGATATACCGTCTTTGCTTAAATATATTCCCTTTTGATGTACATCTGTATTGTTATTAGTGTTTACAGTTATGAAAAATACTGCTTTGGACTTCCTTATAAATATATTTGGTTTTACTTTTATCCATACTGTGAATTCCTGGAAGTGGATTGTTTAGAAAAGAGTATGTGAATTTTAAATTTAGATAAATTTTGCCAAATTTTCTTTTTAAATTGTGTATTAACTTATGGTTCACTAAAAGTGAATGAATGTCTTTTTCTTTGCTCTCATGATTAATTAGCAAATGTTAAGATTTTATTTTAAGTGAAAAAATCTTATTTTCTGAGTTTTATTTTCATTTCTTTATAAGATAGAACATATTTTCTGCCTGTCTCAATTTCTGTTTTTGGAAAATGCTGTTCATATCTTTTTCCCCAAGGTTATAGTTTTTTAATTAAGGAAATAATCTGTTGTTTAAAATTACTTTCTGTCTCCATTGTGTTGTTTAATTTTTATCTCATATAGGCATTTATTTTTGCAATGCAAAGTCTTTCTACTTTTTACATAATCAAAGTTATTAGTTTTTCCTTCATGATTTTTGGACTTTGTATTATGTGATTTTTGTCTTTCCAAGAGAATTTCAGAAAGAAAATTATATATTCATATTGGTTCTCTGGTGATTTTCTGAGTTCTTTATTTGTGTTTAAGTGTTTTTCTTTTGAAATAATTTCAAACTTAAAAAATTACAAAAATGGCATAAAGAACTTTTTTCCTCAATTCATTTGAGAGTAAGTTGCTGACATAATGTTCCATTACTCCTGAATACTTTAGTATTTTGCATTATTTTTCTCTATTCTGTTCTGGAGCTTTTTGTTATCTTAACTATCTATTGAAAAGCATAAGTTATAAATTTTGATGCCAATAACTTTATCAATATTTTCTTTATGGATGAATCTTTATTATCATATCTCTGAAATCTTTGCGTAACATAAAGTCAGAAGATTTCCTATTACATTTTTATTCTAAAAATTTTAGACTGAAGTTTTCTAGCTAGGTCCGTGATCCATTTTGTGTTAATTTTTCTGTATGGTTTATGTGTGGATTCTCTTTTTATTTTTACATTTGCATTTGTATTTATTTCAGTTTTATGTGTTAAAAAGACTATTCCTTTATAACTGAGTTGGCTATATATGCATGGGCCTATTTTTGACTTTCTTCTTTTCCATTGATTTCTGTATCTCTCCTTTCCATCTGTTTCTATCCTTTTTTTGATACCATGCTGTCTTAGTTATACTATAGCTTCATGGTGAGTGTTGAAATCAACAAAGGTTAGTCCTCTAACTTTTTTATATTTCCATGTTTTCAACTGTTTCCTTTGCCATCATGTACAACTTTTCGAATCAACTTGTCAGGTTTTTTTTCTTTTTTTTCCTTCCCATCTCATAAGGAGCTAATCAACTTGGTCAGTGTCTACAGAAATTCCTGCTGAGATTTTTGATAGGGATTGTATTATACTATCAATTTGGGGGAGAATTGGTATTTTAGATAGCCTAGTAGTGGGATTGCTGGATTGATTGGTAGGTCTACTTTTAGTTCTTTGAGGAATTTCCATACTGTTTTCTATAGACCTTATACTAGTTTACATTCCCATCAATAGTGTATAAGTGTTCCCTTTTTACTACACCCATGCTAACATCTATTATTGTTCTGTGACTTTTTAGTAATGGCCATTCTGACAGGGATGAGGTGGTATCTCATTGTGTTTTTAATTTGCATTTTACCTGGATGATTAGTGATGTTGAGCATTTTTTGTATGTTTGTTGTCCATTTGTATATTTTCTTTTGAAAACTGTTCATATCTTTTGCCCACTTTTTAATGGAGTTACTTATTTTGTTCTTGCTGATTTGTTTGTGTTTTCCATACATCCTAAATATTAGTCTTTTGTCAGATGTATAGTTTGCTAATATTTTGTTCCATTCTTTAAGTTGTCTATTTACTCTGTTGATTATTTTCTTTGCTGTGTGGAAACTGTTGAGTTTAATTAAGTTCCATTTATATATTTTTGTTGTTTCTGTATTTGTTTTTGGGGTCTTAGTCATTAAAAGAATTTATGACTGACCATTGTCCAGAAGAGTTTTTCCTACATTTTCTCCTAGAATTTTTATGGTTTCAAGTCTAACATTTAATTCTTTAATCCATCTTGAGTTAATTTTGGTATATGGTAAGAGATAGGGGATCCAGTATTATTGTTGTGCATACGACTCCCAATTTTCCCAGCACTATTTATTAAATAGGGTGTCCTTGCCCCAGTGTATTTGTATGCTTTCTTGAAAATCAGTTGGTTGTAGGTATATGATTTTATTTCTGGGTCCTCTATTCTGTTCCTATGATCTATATATCTGCTTTTATTCCAGTAACGTGTTGTTTTGGTTAGTATGGCCGTGTAGTACAATTTGAAGTCAGGCAATGTGATGCCGCTAGAGTTGTTCTTTTTTTTTTTTTTTTTTTGAGATAGAGTCTCACTCTGTTGCCCAGGCTAGAGTGCCGTGGCATCAGCCTAGCTCACAGCAACCTCAAACTCCTGGGCTCAGGTGGTTCTTCTGCCTCAGTCTCCCGAGTAGCTGGGACTACAGGCATGCATCACTGTGCCTGGCTAATTCTTTCTATATGTTTTTAGTTGGCCAATTAATTTCTTTCTATTTTTAGTAGAGACAGGGTCTCGCTCTTGCTCGGGCTGGTTTTGAACTCCTGACCTTGAGCAATCCACCCGCCTCGGCCTCCCAGAGTGCTAGGATTACAGGCGTGAGTCACCGCGCCTGGCCTAGAATTGTTCTTTTGCTTAGGATTGCTTTGGCTATTCAGCCTCTGATTCCGTGTGAAATCTAGGATTGTTTTCTAATTCTATGAAAAATGATGTTGCTATTTTGATGAGAATGCATTGTGTACTACCCAAAATTACTTTGGGTAGTATACTATATTGATCTTCCAGTCAATGAGCATGGGATGCTTTTCCATTAGTTTGTGTCATCTGTTATTTTTTTCATCAATGTTTTGTAGTTCTCTTTGTAGAGATATTTCACCTCCTCTGCAGGTATACAGGTTAGACATATTGCTAGGTATTTTATTTTCTTTGCAGCAATTGTAAATAGCATTGAGTTCTTGATTTGACTCTCAGCTTGACTGTTATTAGTATATAAAAATGCTAATGATTTTTGTACATTAATTTTGTAACCTGAGACTTTACTGAATTTATCAGTTCTAGGAGTCTTTGAAGGAGTCTTTAGAGTCTTGTATATCATCAGCAAACAGGGATAGTTTGTGCTCCTCTTTTCAGATTTGGATGCCCTTTATTTCTTTTTCTTACCTGATTACTCTGGCTAGGACTTCCAGTACTATGTTTAATAGCAGTGGTGGCAATGGGCATCCTTGTCTTGTTCCAGTTCTTAAGAGGAATGCTTTCTACTTTTCCCTAGTAAGTATGATGTTGGCTGTGGGTTAGTCATATGTGACTTTCATTATTTTGAGGTATTTTCCTTCTTTGTCTAGTTTTTTAAGGGTTTTTTTTTAATCATTAAGAGGTGCTGGATATTATTAAATGCTTTTTCTGGCATCTATAGAGATGATTGTATGGTTTTTGTTTTTAATTCTGTTTATGTGGTGGATCCCATTTATTGATTTGCATATGGTGAACTATCCTTGCATTCTTGGGGTAAAACTCACTTGATCATGTTGAATCATCTTTTTGATATGCTTTTGGATTTGGTGAGCTAGTATTTTGTTGACGATTTTTGCATCTGTGTCCATGAGGAACATTGGTCTGTAGTTTTTTTGTTGTTGTTGTTGTGTCCTTTCCTGGCTTTGATATCAGCTTGATATTGGCTCATTGAATGAATTACGGAGGATTCCTTCCTCTTTGATGGTATGGAACAGTTTCAGCAGTACAGGTGCCAGGATTGCAGGCGTGAGTATTTTCATTTTGGTTGGGATCGATTACTAGAGAGCTAACATGATCCTGTGCACGTTCTGTCACTCCAATTTTTCATGCTTCCAGAGTTCTTGCACTGATTCCTTCTCAGTTTAAGAACTGAGCACACTTGCTTGAGTACTCCATGGGCAACTTGGGACCAGTATGCCTCTCCTCATCACAATCAAGAATTGAACTTAGAGATCAGAGGACAGTCCTGTAGGCCAAATCTTGTACCCCTAGGACTCAATCACATTGTTCAGGAGCATGGAGGAGAAATTTGTAAAGTGCTTGTTCAGAAATGAGCAGCTGTCATTTCTTTTTTTTCCCCCATGTTGGCCCCCTAGTCATAGTGTCATTTCTAATTTTTGTATTTCTTTTTGTTTAGATGGGGCTTCCCCCTCCTTTTTTCCCTCCCTCTTAAGGCTATGCCCATAGCATATGTTGGGTAAGGAACTTTGACTTTGCTTCTGCATAGTTTGAGGGTGACCAAGGTTCTAAATGATTACCTTGCTTATACATAGCCTTAGTGTGGTGGTTTTCTTGATTGCTAGTTATTTGTAGGCTGTAGCAATGGTATACTATGTGCATGAGTAGATTCCTTGCCTCTTCTCAATAAGTATAGATGAAGGTCTTTGAAATCTCTTATTTTTTCCCTAGCCCTGTGGACTTATTAACACTTTGAATTATACTGGGATGTCCAGTTTAATCTTCAGGTCAGTAATTGGCACTTGAGGGTAAGAGTCAGCCAAACCCTGTATGATTGAATCAGTAGATGCTGTAATGGGCTGTGCAAGTTAATCTCCCTGCCAGTAATTGGATCTTGCACAAGAGAGTCAGCTGCAGTGGTGTTTTGGGGACCTATGTCTGGCCCTAGTCAGTCAGAAGTGCTGAGGTGTCCCAGACAATGGGCATGGCCCTTAAGCTCCCAGGGAACCCCTTATTGTGCTCTACCACAGCAGAGGTGGGTGAGGTCAGTGAGACTGGTTGGGACTGGGTCTGGGGATCCCACATTCAGACTCCATAAAGGCAGACACAAGCTGTGTCTCAGCAATGGTTGAGGGTTGGCTCCTGGGCCACTAGGGAAGCCATCAGGGAGGGGCTGACATGGCCCCACCATGAAAAAAGTCATTCACAGGGGAGGGACAGTCTGAAATTCATAGTCCAAGAGGTAGGAGTAGGTTTCACTCTTCTGCCTGTTCCCTTGCCTCACCAATCTCCTTTTGGCGTCTAGTTACAAGCAGCAACCCAAACCAGCTGAGCTCACCAACGATTCTGCTGCTGGCTGTAAGCTTCCCTGACCAGGACCCCATCCTCGATGCACAGTGCAGCTTTCCTATGTGGGGAGGTGTTCTGGGAGTGTGCTTGGTGGGTACTCACCCTACCTTCACCTTTTAGTTCTACTGGCCTGGGCCTCCTCATCTCTCAAAGTCAGTTTTCATATCTCTCTCCCATGCCCCAGAATGATGCAATTGAGTCCTGGGGGTACAGGATCTGGCCTGTAGGACTATCCTTTGATCCCTGAGTTCAATCCCTTTTCATGACAGGGAGAGGCATGCTGGTCCTGAGTTGCCTGTGGAGTGCTCAAGCAGGCTTAATGTCCCTCCACTCCAATGGGAATAGTCTGCTTTGATGGAACAGGCAGGCGGGCAGTGCCCTGGAGTACCAGCAGGAAGGGAGCCCAAGATCCAAGCATTCTTGGTCTAATGTAGGTCTTTAAGGGGAAAGGCATGAGCCCCACTCTCTGGAACCCTTGATGTCATGGGTATACTGATAGGGGAAGGGGCCACTTCTGAGAGCCCCAGCTCCATCATCAGCTGGGGACCCTGTGCTGACCTGGTTGAGAGCTGGCACAGCTGCATTACAGGGGAGGGGAGGAGGATGAAAAGAGTTGGAATGGAAAAGAGCTCACACTGTAGTGCCTTATGTCCCAAGGTCCCCCACCCCGACATATTTTTCTCTCTTTTTCCCTAAGCTATCCTGCCCTGAATGTCCAAGCTCTGGGCTCTCCTGGGACCCACCAGCCCCCTCTGGCCACCACAGTCTGGGCAGGTGTTGGGGAATGCTTATGTGAGGTCCAGTGCTAAGGCAACTTAAAGACTCAAGCTCCCTGGGCAGGACAAATGCACTCAGTGGGTAGAAAAGTAGTATGGCACCCTCTGCCATGGCTCAGGTCTGTTGTGAGGATGAGGGACCCTGTGGGGCCTGGCAGCCAGGTCCTCTGTTCTCAAGAAGCTCCCAGTTCACTGACAGCAGCAGTATTTGGGTTCATGAGGGTAGAGGGGCCCTCTGACAGTTTGGGTGCCTATAGTCTCCCAGAAGTGTGAGGGGAGAGAAAACAAACACCCCCACATACCATTTCTGTGGGACTGCAAGTTCTTTGGAGGTTGATCTCTGCCAAAATCTTACACCTTCTTGTTCTGCTGCACAGCTTCTTCCTGTGAAATCTCTGGTAGGTTCTGGCATTCTTCCATCATTATACTTGGACTATGTTTTTTTCACTGAAAACTTTTTCTGCTGAAACAATCTGGCAACTGATGGCTCTAGTCAGCCATCTTGCCCTCCTCCCAAAGTTCATATATTAATTCCTAACTCCACTACTTCAGTTGTTCCTATATTTGGAAATAGGGTCTTTAAAGTGGTGATTAAGTTAAAATGAGGCCATTAGAGTCAGCCCCGATCCAGTTTGACTGATGTCTTTATACGATAAGGAAATTTGGGCTCACAAAGAGATACCAGGGATGCCTGCATACAGAAGGAAGACCATGTGAAGACATAGCAAGAAAGAGGCTGAGTTCAGAGGCATCAAAGTCTAGCCTTCAGAAGCCAAGGCTAGCCAAGGGAAGAAGCCAAGTTCAGAGGTGTCAAAATCTAGCCTTCAGAACTGTGAGAAAATACATTTCTGTTTAAGCCACCCAGTCTGTGATATTTTATATGGCAGCCCTAGCAATCTCATGCAGTTTTGGTGTCAGGGAGTGAACTGATTCTGTAACACCTCAAAATGTGGAAGCGGCTTCAGAACTGGGTAATGGATAGAGGCCGGAAGAGTTTTGAAGCACACGTTCAAAAAAGTCTAGATTCTAGCTTTGAAGAAATTGTTGGTAGATATGTAGGCATCCCATCTGCTTCTAGTGAAGCCTCAGGAGGAAATGAGGAACATGTTGTTTGACACTGAAGGGAAGGTGGTCATTATTATAAAGTGGAGAAGATCTTGACTAAATTGTGTTCTGCTTTTGTGGAATGTGGAACTTATAAGCGATTAGCTTGGATATTTAACTGAGGAGATTTCTAAACAAAGTGTTGATGCAATCTTGCTTCTCCTTGTGGCTTATAATAAAATTTGAGAGGAGAGAGGTATATTGAAGAAGAAATTGTGAAGCAAAAAGGAACCAGAACCTAAAGATCTGGAAAATTCTCAACTTATCCATATTGCAAAAAATGAGAAAATGTGTTCTGTAGAGAACACCAAACGTGTTCCTGGACAGTCATTTGATAAAAGAGTTACAAGTGTGGCTCATGGAGTCAATCAGCCCATCTCAGCAGTAGCCAGGAATAGAGAGGGGATTATGCCAGTTGAAATACTGCTAACTTGGACTAAAAGGAACAGAGAAGGGACAAAAGGAAGCAAGGCTGTTGAGCTTCTGGCATTCTACAGGGCAGGATAGTAGAGTTATCCAGCTACAAACAAGTTATCCTTCATGAAAAGAGAAGAATGACTACAAAGGACATTTTGAGATTCTCAGACTTGCCACTGCCACCACGGGCCCAGAGGGCACAGGTTTGGAAGGGTGAAGCCATCTTTTTTTCAGTGTTAGTAGGCCAGGCTGTTGCTGCCCTTGACCTGTGCTGTGGGGCAGGGCTACATTTAGTCTCTCCTTATTAAGTGTGATAATAGTGTAGGTTTTCTATAGATTTTTTTTTTAACCATATTGAAAATCATCCTGTTCTTAGTGGGCTGAGAGTTTATTTATATCATGAAAATAGATATTTTGTGTAATGATTTTTCTGCATCTACAGAGATGATTATATAGTTTGCTTCTTTAGTTTGTTAATATGATGAATTACATTAATATTTGAATGTTAAACTAGCATTGCATTCCCAATAATCAATCTGATTTTTCATGTTATATTATCCTTTTTACATATTGTAGAATTTATTTGTAATGTTTTGTATAGGATTTTTGTATTTATGTTCATGAGGGATATTGGTTAGTACTTTTTACTTGTAATGTGTTTGCTTATGATATCGGGGTACTTCTAACCTCATACAATGAGGCTGGGAAACTTTCCTCCTCTGTTTTCTGGAAGAATTTGTATAGAGCAGATATTAAATCTACTATAAATGATTCATAGAATTTGTCAGTGAAGCCATCTGTACTTGGAACTTTCTTTCTTGCAAGATTTTTAAACTGTGAACTTTATAGGACTGTTCCTGCTATCAGTTTCTTTGTGCATGAGGTTTAGAAGATTTTGTGCATCAAGATATTTGTCCATTTTATACAAATCGTTGCATATGTGGAAGTAACATGGTTCTTAATATTTCCTTCTTATCCTTTCAGTGACTTTGGGATTGGTAGTGATGTCTCATTTTTTGTTCCTTATATTGTTGTAATTTGTGACTTCTCTCTTTTTTTTCCTGTCAGTTTGGTTAGAGGTTTAAATTAAACCTTTTCAAAAATCCCATCTTTGATTCCTTTGATTTTTCTGTTTTGTTTTGTTGCTTTCAGTGTCATTGATTTCTAATATTATATTAAAAAGTGTAGAAACTGTTCTTAGTTTGTGGGTCTTAAAAAAACAGGCGACTGCTTAAATTTGGTCTTCCTTTGGGCTATAAGTTCCTGACTTTTTGACCATCACGTGTTGTATTTTGGTGACTATTTCATGTGTATTTGAAAGTAATGTATGTTTTGCTGTTGCTGGTTGAAGATTTTTGTAAAGGTCAATTAGTATAATTAGGTTGATAGTGTTCAGGTCTTCTATATCTTCCTTGAGCTACTGTTTACAAATTTGTCAGTTACTGAGAGGAATATTGAAATCCCTAACTGTAATTGTGGGTTTGTATATTTTCATTCATTTCTGGTAGTTTTTTCAGTGTATTTTGAAGTATTTTTGTTGGGTGCATATGCACTTAGAATTGTTATACTGCGTTGGTGTATTCCTTTATCAGTTGTAATGTTTATCATTTTCCCTAGTGATATTCCTTGTTTTGAAATCTACTTTGTCTGATATTAATATAGTCACTCTAGCTTTCTTTGTTTAGAATCCTGTTTTCTTTGTGTTTAGTTTTTTTTTTAATCAAGATGAAATAAACATAACATAAAGTTTACCATTTTAAAGTGTACAACTGAGTGGTATTTAGTATATTCACATATTCTGCAACCTAGTTCCGCAACGTTTCATTATCCTAAAAGAAAATCTTATATCCATTAAACAACTGTTCCCAATTCCACCCTGCAAGCCCTGGCATCCACCAATGTGCTTTCTGTTTCTCTGGATTTACATATTATGAATATTTCATATCAGTTGAGTTATGCAATATGTGAATTTTGTGTCTGACTTCTCTCATTTAGCATAATCTTTGTGAGGTTCACTCATCTTGTAGCACTTATCAGTACTTCATACGGCCGAGTAATGTTCTATTATTTATATTTGGCATTTTGTTTATCCATTCATCCATTGATGGTCACTTGGTTTTTTTCAACTTTTTGGCTATTGTGAATAGTGCTGCTATGAACATTTTTGGACAAGTATTTGTTTTGAGTTCTTTGGGGCTTATACCTTGGACTTTAATTGCTGGGTCATATGATAAATTCTATGTCTGATTCAGAGGAACCACTAAACTGTTTCACCACAGCGGCTATACACTTTTACATTTCCACCAGCAATTTCCAAGGTTCAACATCTTTGCCAATATTTGTTATTTTCTATTTTTTGATTATAGCTGTCCTAGTGTGTGTGAAGTGATATCTAATTGTGGCTCTGATTTGCATTTCACTAATGATTTATAATGTTGAGCATCTTTTCATATCTTTTTGGCCAGTCATTTAGTTTATGTTCTTTGTTGAAGTGTGTATTTAACTGTTTTGTCCATTTTTTAAATTGGATTTTTTATTGTTAAATTGTGAGTTCTTTATATCTGAATGATGCACTCTTGTCAGATACGTAATTTACTAACATTTTCACTATTCGATAGATTTTTCCCTTTGATGAACAAAAGTTTTAAATTTCTTCTTTTGTTGTTTGTTCACTTAGGTCATACATAAGAATCTACTGCCAAATCCAAGATCATGAAGACTCATTTCTCTTTTCTTCTAAAGTTTTATGCTTTTAAAACGTTTTTATTTAGGTTGTTGATTGATCAATTTCAAGTTACTACTATATATGCTGTTAAGTAGGATTTCAACTTTATTCTTTTCATGTTAAAATCTAGTAGTCCCAGTGCCACGTGTTGAAGAGACTATTCTGTCCCCATTGAATGGACTTGGCACCATTGTCAAAAATCAATTGACCGTAGTTGTATAGATTTATATCTGAACTACCAGTTCTACTCCATTTGTCAACATGTCTATCCTTAGGTCTGTATCTCACTGTTTTGATTATTGAAGTTTGTAGTAAGTTCAACATCTTTGCCAGAACTTGTTATTTTCTGTTTTTTGTTTATAGCTGTCTTAATGTGTGTGAAGTGATATCTAATTATGATTCTGATTTGTATTTCACTAATGACTTACAATGTTGAACATCTTTTCTTATCTTTTTGGCCGCTCATTTAGTTTATGTTCTTTGTTGAAGTGCCTATTTAACTCCTTTGTCCATTTTTGGTACTTTGATATTGGTTATTATGGATCCTCCGATTTTGTTCTTTTTTATCAAAATAATTTTAATTATCTAGGCCCCTTGTAGTTTCATATGAATTGGAGGATTGACTTCTCCATTTATGTGAAAAATGCTATTGGAATTTTGATAGAGATTGCCTTTAACCTGAAGACCACTTTGCAGAATGTTGCCATGTTAAAAATATTAAGACTTCCAAATTATGAATATAGAGTATTTTACTATTTTACTCAGATTTTCTTTGATTTTTATCAGCAATGTCTTATTTTTAAGAAATAGGTTTTTTTTTTTTTTTTACCTTCTTGCTTAATTTTTTCCTAGATGTTTTATTCTTTCACTATTGTAAATGGAATTAATATTTTAATTTCCATCTTAGAGTGTTCATTGCTGGTACCTCAACATAATGGATTTTGTGGATTGATCTTGCACCCTGAAACTTTGCTAAATCTTTTTTTAAGCTCTAGTAGTTTGTGTGAGTGTGTGTGGGATTCTGTGGGATTTTTTGTATGTAAAATCATGTCATCTGTGCATAGAAATAGGTTTATTAATACTTCTACTTTTCAATTTGAATGCCTTTATTTTTTTTCCTTGAGTAAAATTACTTTGGCTAAAACTTCAATACAATATTGAATAGCAATAGTGAAAGGGAGCATCTTTGTTTTTTTTCCGATGTTAAGGGGAAAGCTTTCAGTCTTTAATATTCATTGAATATTATATTATCTGTGAGTTTTTCACCAATGCATTTTTTCATATTGAGGAAGTTCTCTACTTCTACACTTCTGTGTGTTTTTATCATGAAAGTGTGGTGAATTTTTGTCAAATGTTTATTCTGCCTCAATTGAGATGATCACATGGATCATTCTTTCATTCTATTAATGTATTGTTTTAGAGTAATTCCTTTTTTATGTTGAATCACCTTTATTTTCCTAGGGTAAATTCCTCTTGGTAATGATGTATAATCCTTTTACTAGGCTTTTGGATTCAGTTAATATTAACATAGTTATAATTTTTTATACTTATTTAAAAGTGTGTAAGAAATAAAATCTGTTGTTACTAACTATAAGTACAGTACTTCCTTAGATACCTGCCCATGCATTTAGCATTACTGAAGATCTTATTTATTTTTTTTGGTACAGCTTTGAGTTACTATCTAGTATTCTTTTGCTTCAACTTGAAGGACTCTCTTAAGTGTTTCTTGTTGGACAGGTGTAATATTAATGAATTCTGTCAGTTTTTATCAGGGCAGCATTTCAATTTTTCCTTCATTTTTACAGGGCAGTTTTGCTAGAATTCTTAGTTGATAATTTTTTTCTTTCAGTACTTCAAATGTGTCATTCCACTGCCTTCTGTTTTTCCATGGTTTCTAATGAGAAATTTGCTGTTGATGTTATTAATGATCCCTTGTATGTAATGAGTTGCTTCTCTCTTGCTGCTATCAAGTTTCTCTCTTCGTCTTTCAACAGTTTGATTATAAGATGTTTTTATGTGGATGTTTTTGAGTGTATCCTACTTTGAGTTCATTGAACTTCTTGGATTTGTAGATTTATGTCTTTCATCAAATTTCGGAGAATTTTTGATAATTACTTCTTCAGTTTTTTTTTAACCTCTTTCTCTTTGACATCTTTTTGGAATCTCATAATGTGTATATTGGTCTAACTGATGGTGTCCCATAGGTTTCTTAGGTTGTATTCACTTTTCTTCATTTTCTTTCTTTTCCTCATGCTTGATACTTTATAATTTTAATTGACCAATCTTCATTTTCACAAATTCTTTCTTCTGCCTGCTCAAATCTGATACTGAAATTCTCCAGTGAATTTTTCTTTCAGGTATTATACTTTTCAGGTCTAGAATTTTCGTTTGGTTCATTTTTATAATTTCTGTCTCATTATTTATATTTTCTGTATGTTGAGACATCATTTTCCTGATTTACTTGAGGTCTTTGTCCATGTTTTCTTTTAACTTTCTGTACTTACTTAAAACTATTTATTTAAAGTTTTTTTTTTTTGCAGTAAGTACAGAGCTTGTTCTTCTTCATGAACTGTTGGTGCTAATTTCTTTTATGAACAGGCCATACTTTCTTGTTTCTTTGCATTCATTATTCTGATACTGTAACCAGTGTATGAGAATTATAACAAATTGTAAGAAAAGAAATTATAAGAAAACTACAGACTGATATGTTCATTAACATAGATGCAAAAATTCAAGTAGTTGATTTTGTAGGGTAGAAAGATAGCAACATTCATGGCTGAAGTCCCTATAACAAATGACAGATTAATGAGAGAAAAGCCTAAAATGTATTTAATATAAGGTTTAGGTGACACAAGTCTTCATAAATGAAGACCCAAAGAAATCAGGAAAACTACATTTTTATGAACAGTCATGCAGAAGTATGATTGGATTACAAGTATGATCTATTGATAGTAAACTGGAGGGAACTTTAGCAGAGCCTGTTTGTTCAGATTGTTTTTGGCATCTCTATGTGACATTCCTTTCCTCTGGGTATAGGGAGTGAATAAGGGTCCTATGATCTACTTTGGAGGAAAGTCAGAGAATTCTTTAAAGGTGTGCTTCAGGGGAGAAGGGCACAGAAAGGTCAACAAGACTTTCTTGCTTCTACTGTTTTCTCAGATGCCAAGGTACCATATTTGGGGGTAGCATGTCCTGAACCCCTTTAATTTCAAGGCTTACTTTATAGCCACTTTATTTAAGAAGGTGTAGTATTGGCTTAAGTATATATATATGGATCAGTAAAGCAGAATAGTATTCAGAAATAATTCCACAATATATGGTTAATATATACTTGATTTATTACATAGATGCCAACCTAAGTAGGAGAAGAGATAGCCTTTTCAACAAATGGTGCTGAAGCAACTAGATTTCCTTGTTTAAAATAAATTAATGTCAACCTTTATCTTATACCATACATGGAATTTAACTTGAAACCTAGAACTAAATGTAAAGGCTAAAAGTATGGTTTCTGGAACTAAAAGCAGAAAAGGAAACCTTTGAGTCCTTGCAGTAGGTAAAGATATCTTAGGATATAAAAAACACAAATATTACAAGGAAAAAAAAAGGATAAATTGGACTTTATGAAAATTAATCTTTTCTGCCTTTTGGAAAGCACTCTAAAAAAATGAAAAAGCAAATCAACCATGCACTTGGGAGAATTATATGCAACGTGTATATTTTACTGTGTTCACAATATATAAGGACACCAACAACTCAATAATAAATGGGTAAACAGACAATATGAAAAGGTGTTTATTACTCAGCAGGAAAATGCAAATCAAGTCTACATTGATATACTATTACACAATGGTTTGAATGGCCAAAAATAAGAAGACTGACAATACTGTGTCAAGGTATTGATGTGATGAGTATGTAAAGCTCCCATACATTACTGGTAGAACTTTAAAATAGTATAACCCCTTTGGAAAATAGTCTGGAAGTTTTTAATAATAAATATATAACTTCCCTGTGACTTGGAAATTCTACTCCTAGATTTTTACCTAAGAGAAATGAAATCATATGTCCATTAAAATACTTGAACTAGAATGCTCACAGTAGGGTTAATCATAATAGTATAAAGCTACAAAAAATCCAGTTGTCCATCCAGAGGTGAATGGATAAAAAATAGTTGTATATTTATACAGTGGAATACTACTCAAAAAAAATAGTAATACGTGCAGCAATGATGGGCAGTGATTGAGGGGAACTACCTCAAAACTCCAGAGGATTTTAGGGAATTAGATTGTGGGACTAATTGCCAACTCATTTTATGAGCTTAACAAAACTTGTATTCTAAAACCTAACAAATACACTGTAAAAGAGGAAAATAACAGACCAGTTTCTCTGGAAAGTAGATGTAAAAATCTAAAAACATTAAAAATTGAAATTAAAGTAGCATATTGGTTACTTTTTTGGGGAATGCCTAATCATTGCAAGGAGCATGAGGGAGGTTTGTAAGTTGCTTGTAATGTTTTATACTGGATCTGGGTGTGTTTACTTTTTGAAAATTTGTTGAACTTTACAGTTATGGTTTATGTACTTCTGTGTAGTAGACTATAATGTATTTAAACAAATACTACTGTTGCTCCCCCAAATGAACAGAATTTCAAGAAAAGATAGCAAAGGAGACTATGATATGCGTATAACTGTCATACATTTGTGAAATTCTATTTAAAACTTGTGCAATGGCCAGTGAGATTGGCAAAATATAAAATATTTGAAAACTCTAAGAACTGTGAGGATATGGAGATATATTACCTCTGATCTATTGCTGGTGTCAATGTAATGTCTTATAACCACTTCTGGAAACAGTTTCATAATACTTCATAAGGTGAACATATGTGATTCCACTCTTTAGAAGTCTTGCACATGAGCACCTGGAATCATGTTCAAGGATGCTTATAGTGGTGCTATAAATGAAGCAAAAATATGTAAACGGTACATATATTCACCAACAGTCCAGTGGACAAATAAGCAGTGATTTATTCATCAGCGCAATACATTGCAACAGTGAAATTCAGGAAACGATCAGTATGGTTTAAATTTAAAGATTGTTTTGTAAAAGTGGGAAGTCATAAGAAAACATATGTAATATTTCCCTCTTTGACAGTTTAGAAAGAGGCAGAGGTAACAGTATATTTAGAAAATCTTCATAGAAGCTTAAATACAAACTAAATAAAAGCAAAATCGTGATCAGTGGTAGGGAAACTGATCAAGGAGGAACACATAAGATGCTTCTAGGTCAGGTTATGGTATGTTTTGTTTCTTGGCCTGGTAGGAAGATTAAGGGGTATCTTTTTTATTACTGCTTTTTAAACTGTTATGTGGTTTTGTTTTCTTTTTCAAGATTGGAAAATTGCTATTTATTTGACAAAAAACTTTTGAATTTAATAAAGAAATGGCAGTAACTGGTAAATACATTAATTCAAAATGTTTTCACTAAGCACCAGAGTAGTTTGCAATCTTTTCACCAAGAACTCCTTTGAAAGAATGCCTGTAACTCAATAAGTTTATTTAGGTTTTTAATCAAAAAATCTAAAGCTGCCAATCAGAGTTTATAATTACCATGAAATGACCAGGTAAACAACCTTGAGGTCATATAACGTGAGCTTTTAAAAGCTGTTTGGCCGGGCATGGTGGCAGGTGCTTGTAGTCCTAGCTACTTGGGAGGCTGAGGCAGGAGAATCACTTCAGCCCAGCCCAGGAGTTTGAGGCTGCAGTAAGCTATGATGCGATGCCACTGCACTCTAGCCCCGCAATAGTGAAAGCTTGTCTCAAAATAAAAAAAAAAAATAAAAGTAAAAGTAAAAATCAAGCTTTGTTTAACCTATACCTTCTAATTGAGGAGTTCCTTGGCTTCAGGCTGGTAATCCCAGGTCCTTGTGCAGGATATCATACATACACACAAACAAAAATGAGTATTAAGTAGCATGTATAAAAGATAAATAATGTATGGTCCCTGTATATTTAAGGGCAATAATGCCCAATTCTCATGGGCATACGATGCAGTGAGGGGCAGAGAGAGATAAAAGTCACTAAAGAACCAAGCAAGAGCTTGGTAGAGAGATAAGTCCTATGTCCTGGGGATACAGCAGAAAGGGCACTGGGAGGTGTCAGGGACCAGGTGGCATCCAGGCCAGACCAGGAACATGCATGGATGTCAGTATGGTGTATTTCCCCAAACACTAAGAAAATAAATTTACTGAAATATCTTTTAAAAATTAATAATAAATCTGAAAGCTCTTCAACTTTACCTGCTTTAAATATCGGGAGTTGTTGTTGTTCCTCATGGATATCTTGAAGGTGGTTTTCTTTATTTAGTAAGATATCAAGTTAAAATATATGATCTCTTCAAAGCTTATCATCAAGGAAATAATTATAACAGTTCTACAATTTATATTTAGCCTTACAATTGTAAAACTACTTTAAATCTACATTTTATGGTATATTTTTTCTAATTCCGATCTGATATCTTTTCAGTGCATTCAAATTGAGTAGGTTTTTTTCAAAATTGCTATAGAACTTTGAATAAATGTCTCTGTGTGCTAATTAACAGTGAAATACTTTTGTTTCAGATTCAAACATCCACTTCTTTGGGAACATCACATATTTCACAGAAAATAATTCCTCTGTTGGAACTTCCTTCTGTTTCTGAAGATGGTAAAATGAAACTGCTTAAGGATATTTTCTTTATTATGCATGTACTATTATAATAATTTCCATTTTGAGGCATGTTTTTCTCAAATGACCATATAGGAGAAGGAAAATATCTTTTCCTTTTAACCTGTAAGTTCTTGGCTGAGGCTTTGTTAGCACAAGACAGATTAATGAGAGAAAACAAGTAGAAATGTATTAACATTCTTGTGTACATGGGAGAAACTCAGGGATGACTAACTCAAAGGGCTGATTAAAAGTTGGTTTTATAGACTAATTTGAGCTTAAAAAAAGGAAAAGAGGTATTGGACTTCTAGGCTAGGGGCAGGAGGATGCAAGTTATGGGAAGATGACCAGGATAAATATGATATACACGGTTAAAGATTATTATGCACATTTAAATCAGTATCTTCTTTGATAAAGTCTTATGATTAAGAGTCATCCTTCTTGATACTGAGGAGACACCTTTACACAGGTAGATTTTTCCTTTATGAGTGTTAATTTCCCTTACAAAGGGAAACTTACACTTTGTCTTCAGAGCTTTTCCTTTGTCTGCTGTTTCTCAAAATAATCAACTCAGTATAATCCTTATGTCAAAAATACATGTTTGGAGTAGAATATTTTGGTCTCTTACAAATATATAAAAAATTTCAGGCAATAGCAGATAGTTGTATATTTTCAGGAAATTTTTGCTAAAATTTATTTAAAATAATACAATTTGGATGTTCCTTAAATTTGCTTTTGCAATGGGATTTTTTTTTTTTGTATATAAAAGTTGAACTCACAAGTTAATCATCTTTATTCAGCTGTGAGCCAAGAAACCCAACAAAACTTCATAGATGTCTAATTTATAATGTGTTACTTAGTTGTTTAGAAAATTTTACTGCAGTAAATTTTTTTAAAACATTTTTTAGTGTCTTCGTTATTGAAGGAAAAACTCAAATCTTAATATCTACATTTACATATAAAGACTTAAGAAATATTCTGATATCAAATATCTGCTTTTCTATGATCACGTTAGAAAGAAAAAGTAAATGTGTTTCTGTATTTCTAAGACTTTAAAAATGGCTAGATGTTAAATAACATAAACTGCCATGTTGATTCTTGGTTTTGTAGGGAACGTTTTTCTTTGTGGTCACCAGAGAGGAGATGTTTGTGAGCTCATCTACTACAGCTTCAGTCTTAATTATTGGGAATATACTTTTGATTGTTTTAGTTTCCTTTAAGCCTCTTTTTAATGGTTTTACTAAGTGATTAAGTGTTTTGCCAATTTGGATCCTTTTTAATATCAATGTATGTATATGTGTATATTTGTTAATATAGGTATATATGTGTATATAGGTATATAGGTATATATATATAGGTATTCCTATGTATATATACGTATGTTTATATATAGGTATATATGTATACCTATGTATATATACCTATGTATATATATAGGTATATTTGCGTATATATTGATATGTAAAGTAGTACTTGATCTCAGTTTACTTCTTTTAGACTTGAGGGCCTGCCCTCTGCTGCTAACATTTCACAGTTTATAACTAAGTCTCATTATACTATCCAGGAAGAGTGAGCAGCATATTAACACGTTACTTTTAGTATTCATGATGTGTATCATCATGGTATTGTCATTTCCTGTAAAATTTTCTTAGGCAATTTTAACATAGACTAGTGATTGCAAAGATGATCTTCTTTAAACTAAAGATTACATTTTGTAATTTTCCGTATTTTTGTCATGAAAAATGTTATTTGTTTAAAAATACAGTAATCTCTTTTCTCTTTATTTTGATTCTCAAGTTTATATTCAGTTTTTAAAATAGACCCTCAGTGTTTAATGTTCATATTTATTTCAGAAAAATTAAAATGTTGTTAAGTTGATCATTTTTGTTATTGACTTAAACATTGTTCTATGAAATTTAGAGTCAGAGGAGGAATTTTTTGATGCACCATGTAGTCCCTTGGATGAGTCTCTTCAAATTCCAACTAGAGTTAAAAGTAGTCGACACAGAAAGTTACAAAAACAGGATTGTTCAGTAAATTTGACTACGTTTAGAATACGATTTGAAGTACCAGAGGTAAGTAATCTGGTAAGATTAATATGGCTTATTCAAAGTGCTTGCCATTTCTACTATTTATATGTTACTTATATAATGTCATTGCTAATAAGCACTGTTGTTTTCATCCTGATTAAGCTAAATCCAGACTAGCTGTGTGGTTCAACCCCTTGTAGGGGAAGGTGTGCTGAAAAATCAACTCATAAAGGGCAGATTAATTGGAGAAAAGGCACACCAATTTATTTAATCATAGTTTTACATGACACTAAAGCCTTCAGAATGAAGACCCAATCACCCAACGGCGTGCAAAAGCTTGTATACCATCTTGAGGTTATAGAAGGGGCTTAGATCATGGCAAAACAGGTTATGGGGAGGGGTTGAGAAAAGGAATTCTGTTGAGGGGCAATAAATGATTACTAGGTAGAATTCAGTGGGCTTGAAGAACATATAATGGTCTGCATATGGGACACAGTCTGTTGGACCTCCAGTGTGGACTGTGGTTTGTGACTAAAGTCTGTCCCAGGTTTGTTAACAGACTTTATTTAGTCTTCCTTCCTGTGATATGGGTTCAGTTAATGAAAACTCAAGAAAGGGATCAGAGGTAATTGTTTTCTTCTTTGGTAGGTCCACATTTTAGACAGATAAGGAACTTCAGAGAACATTTTTATCCTATGCTTTGGGAGAGGTAGAAGCTTGAGGGAAAGGGGAAGGAAAAACAATTATTCTCCTTGGTGGGTCTGTCTGATCTTTATGCAGATAAGGGAAAACTGTCTTCTGGCGTCTGTTGATCTCTAAGAGCCTTTTATTCAGAATATTCATTATACCAGAGAGACATATTTTGGGGTGAAGCTCTTTGTGCTTCTTCACCCCCTTTTTTGAAGACTAACTTTCTTAAGAATTGGGAGTTTAGATGATATACTGTGTGTTCAATACGTATTTTATGAGAATGATTATTTATGCAGTGTAACTATGTATTTTATGTATATATGGGTATAAAAATCTCTCACAAATTTTAAATATATAATATTTATCTCATACGCCCATATATAACCACTATGCACATGTTTTTGTTTTACGTAGTGGTAGTTTCTTTTTTCTTTCTTTTCTAGGTTTTGATTCAGTTTTATCACCTTGTTGGAGACTGTGAACTGCCTGTGGTAGAAATTGATGTTTTAGGATTGGGTACAGAAATTGTGATTAGAACATATGATTTGAAAGCAAATGCCTTTTTGAAAGAGTTCTGCTTAAAATGCCCAGAATACTTTGGTAAGAATCTCTATTTTTAAAAATAAATAAATTAATTCTATTGTTTGACTACCTGGTGGACAGTTTTTAATTCTTTAGGCTCTGAATCAGTACATTTGCTAAAATACTCTCAGAAAACTATTACGGTATGAGTTAATCTTTAACTTTTATCTTATAGTTGATAATCCAGAGGGGTAGACCAGAGGAAAAAAATGAAGATAATTTTTTTCATTAAGGAAAATCAAATGATCATGGTTGAATTTTAAATTTTAACTGAATACTGGAACACTGAGTTAGTTTCCTATTTTTGCTGTAACAGTTTACCATAAATTTAGTATCTTAAAACAACACAAATTTATTATCTTAAAGTTCTCTAGGGCAGAAGTCTAACGTAAGTCTCACTGGGCAAAAATCAAGGTGTCAGCAGGAATTCCATTTAGAAGACTTCAAAGGAGGATCCATTTCTTTGTTCAGTCAGGTGTTGGCAAAATTCATTTTATGTGTGGTTTAAATCTCTGTTTCCTTGTTGCCTGTTAGTCATTGGCTGCCCTTAGCCCTCGAAGCCTTTTTTGGTCCTTACGTATAGCCCCCTGCATCTCAAAACCAGCATGGCGTGAGATCCTCCTCATACTGCCATCTCTGTAACTTCCTCTTCTGCATTTTGCTTCTACTTTTAAAAGTTATTAGATTGGACCACACTTGATAATTCAGGATACTTTTCCTTTAACCTTAACCTTAATCAGATCTTCAAAATCCCGTTTGCCATATGAGGTAATATATTCAGGTTCTAGGGGATTAGCGAGTAGACATCTTTGTTAGAGCTCGAGGATAGTGTTCTACTTACCACAAATCCATTATGTTCCAGAATCATAATGGATATGATCCCTAAGAAAATATTGTTTTCTATGTTGGACATTTAGGGAGGGTACTATTTATATTTCTTCTTTTACATTTTTTGGATTTTTCCTTGAAAGATAATTGTGAATAGTAGAGGGAATGATTTAGACAACTAATCAGTAGTTTAATTTCATTAAACATTTTAGCAAAATAATATGTGTGAGGAGTGGTGACATTAAAAAAATTTTTAAAAACACTTTATTTTTCAGAGTAGTTTTAGATTCACAGCACAATTAAGCAGAAAGTACAGGGATTTCCCATATACTCCTTGCACCCTCATATGCATAGCTCTCCCCATGATCAGCACCCCCAACTAGGGTGGTACATTTGTTATAATTGATGAACTTACGTTGACACATCATTATCACCCAAAATCTAATAGTTTACATTAGGATTCACTATTGGTGTTATAGATCTGGGTGTTTGGACAAATGTATGATGACATGTATGCACCATTATATTATCACACTGAGTAGTTTCACTGCCCTAAAAAAAAATCCTCTGTGCTGCACCTATTCATCCTCCCTCCTGCCTAAACCCTGGCAACTACTACTGATCTTTTTAGTGTCTCCATAGTTTTACCTTTTCTAGCATGTCATGTAGTTGGAATCATATGATACTTATCCTTTTCAGGTTGATTTCTTTCACTTAGTAATATGTATTTAAGTTACCACTTTGTCTTTTCATGGCTCGATAGCATGTTTCTTTTTAGCAATGAATAATATTCCACTGTCTGGATGTATCATGGTTTATTTATCTATTCACCTATCAAAGTATATCTTGATTGCTTCAAGTTTTGACAATTATAAATAAAGCTGTTATGAACATCCACATACAGGTTTTTGTGTAGACATAAGTTTTCAATTTCTTTGGGTAAATACCAAAGGGTATGATTGCTGGATCATATGGTAAGAGTATGTTCAGTTTTGTAAGGAACTGCTAAACTGTCTTCCTAGGTGGCTATACCATTTTGCATTTCTACTGGCAGTGAAAGAGAGTGCCTATTGCTCTGTATCCTTTATAGTTGTTAGTGCTCTGGATTTTGGCTATTTGGGTAGGTGTGTAGTGGCAATTTGCATTTCTCTGGTGACATATGATGTGAGGCATTTTTTTTATATGTTTATTTGCCATCTGTATATCTTCTTTGGTGAGATGTCATTTTTAAACTAGGGAGCAAGGTGGGCATGGTGGCTCATGCCTATAATGCCAGTGCTTTAGAAGCCTGAGGTAGAGGATTACTTAAGGCCAGGAGTTCACAACTAACCTGGGCAACATAGTGAGACCCTATCTCTACGAAAAAATTTTTAAAAAATAACTGGACATGGGGCATGTTCCTATAGTCCTAGCTACTTGGGAGGCTGAGTTGGGAGAATCACTTGAGCCTGGGAATTCGAGGTTGCAGCGAGATGTGATCACACCACTGTACTCCAGCCTGGATGACAGCTTGAGACTCTGTTTCTAAAAAAAAATAAAATAAATTGGGGTGTAAATTAAGAACTGTGGCCTAAGACTTGGTCAGAGGATATGATTTATACATTTTTTTCTTGTATTCTACACGTGTTCCCTAGCCCTTCAGAACTTGAGTGTGGTAGATTGTGTTATGGTTATCTCTTGCCATACTTGCCAAGCTATATACTGTTGTATGTAGTAGATACAGAGTTTTATTTTATTATGCTTTTTACATCAAGAAACAGTTTACTCTGGTAATTGTAAAGAAAAGTAAACCAACTTGACAGTGTTCTCTAATAATCCTGAAGTATTATAGCAGTTGTCAATTTTTACTTTTTTTTTTTGTTTTAAGAGATGGTATCTCTCTCTGTTGCCCAGGCTTCAGTGCAGTTCCGTGATCATAACTCACCATGGCCTCAAACTCCTGGGCTTAAGAGATCCTCCTGCATAAGCCTTCCAAGTAGCTGGGACTACAGGTGCACGCCGCCATGCCTGGTTAATGTTTTTATTTTTTATTTTTGTAGAGACAGTATCTTTATGTTCAAGGCTGGTCTCGAACTCCTGGCCTCAAATGATCTTCCCACCTTGGCTTCTCAAAGCACTGGGCATGAGCCACCATGGTTGGCCTAATTTTTACATTTATTCTTATTTTTTATTTTTCTAAGAGCAAAGGAGAAAACAAGGCTTTCAAAACAATATAGGGTGTACAATTTTTACTACACCTGTTTCTGATATCTTTACTTTTGTTTTCTCAGAGGGAATGAATTACACAGTTTCTTGAGCAAAATGATCAGAATAATAGTTGTTCAGTGAATGGATAAATGTGTAAACAAAGTAGGGACCTTCTTAAGGGTTGAAATGTTAACACCCTCAGTATAAAGCTGGTTGATGTGCTAATAAGCATTTAAGTTTGTAGGACTTCATGGAATTTTTGGCTTTTTTCCCCCTCTAGAACTATATGATTAGTTTGTAGTCCTTCCAGTCTCAGAGTTAACTTCCAGTAGCTGTAAGTAATTTGGTGATGATACTTTTAAAAGTTTGCTATAAAAATCTTTTCGACACCAGTTTTTCTAGTACAACAGGTTTTGATCAGAATTATATGGTAATAGGTTTATTTTAACCTAACCTAATATACAGAAAAACTCATTGTCTCATCACATTCCTGATCTGTTTTCTGAACAACTGGGTTTTCAAGGACTCTGATATTTTGTTTTTGTTTTTAACTTTTTTCTGTGATCTAGGGCCAGAATTCGCTTTCTGCCCCTTTATCATTGTTCCTAAAAACCATTCTGTTTTTTCTTTAATTGATTGCTTGTTTTTTGTTTTTTTTTTTAAACCTTACCTACCATCCGGTTTAGAAAGACATAAGATTTCAGTGTTGTGTGGCACAAGAGAAGGGAAGGAAATTGTAGGCAGAAATTACATTTTTAGAGCTTAAAAAATCAAAAAGGGACTTGACTTTGGTAAGGTAGAATCCAAGGTCCAGAACTGATTTTGAAAAGCCTTTGTTTCCAATTACATAATTACTAATATTGCTTGCATTTATTTTCAGTTAGTTGTCCTATGAAAAGATAATTTTTAAAAATTATTTTTAGATGAAAATAAGAAACCAGTTTATTTGGTCACAACACTGGATAACACAATGGAAGATCTGTTGACACTGGAATATGTGAAGGTAAGCAGTTTCATGTATATCTGCTTAATATGGTAAGTATGCTGATGATATGTTACAGTCAAGTTTTGTAAGTTTAGTAGTCTTCAGTTTGTTTAATCTTCATTCTGATGTAATATCTGCATCTCCTAACACTTTAAGGTTTTTTCGTCTTGTCATCCTGTATTAAATAGTTGTGATTTATAAATACTTCGTATAGCAAGATGAGAAGCCTGTGTTCTACATGGAAATGACCTGCAGTCTGATCTTTTTCTTCCATCAGAGTATTGAAAAAGAAATAAACTTTCTAGTCTTGATGGAATTTATTGTTGTATATGATTCAAGATGATGCTTTCACTTCATTTCCCACTGTTGAGTGAAGTTATCTGATTTTTGTAGTGTCAGTAACACCATCCCTTTCTTATTGATTTATGATACCCATTTTATCATCTATTATGTTTTTCTATGGACTGTGGACTATTTGTAATTTATTCCATGTTTCCATTGACCTATTTTTATGTGCCATATTATTTTAATAATTACTTTATAATAATAATGCTAAAAGAGCATTTTTATCACTTTTAAGACGAGTTTTGCTATCCGTTATTGATGTAGATATTTTAGAATTTTTTTTGTATGTGTGCGTTCTCAGCGGGAATGAATTACAGTTTCTTGAGCAAAGCTTTTAGAACATAAATGTGTTCCAGATGTACAGGAAATGAATGGATAAAGAAAATGTGGTGTACGTACACAATGAAATACTACTCAGCCTTTAAAAGGGGAGAAATCCTATTTATGACACTATGCTAAGTGAAATAAGCCAAGCACAGAAAGGCAAAAGCTGCCTGATCTCCTTTTTATGTGGAATTTAGTGAATTTGAACTCATAGAGACAAAGAGTAGTATGATGGCTACCAGAGACCGGGGCATGAGGGGAAGGAGGGACTGGGGAGTTGTTGATTAAATGGTACAAAGTTTCAGATAGGAGAAATAATTTTTGAGATCTGTTGTACAGCAGGGTGACTATAGTTAATAATAGTGTGTTATATAAATAAGAAAGTAAATTTCAAATGTCTCACCATAAAAAATGATAGGAAAGCGAAATGATGGATATGTTAGCCTAATTTAATCATTTCACATTTTATACATATGTCAAAATGTCACATTGTACCCCATAAATATATAGTTATGATTTGTCAAATGATACATATTTTAAAAAGAAAAAAAACAGTATTTGGATACTTGGTGGATAATTCTGTCACAAGTTTTATTTTCAAATACAGAAAGAATTAGGATGAACTGTACAGAGTTATAACCAAATGATTTTTCTGCATGCTTGATAATATCTGACATTTCCTCTCCTGATAATAAGAGTGATAATATGTATCATTTATTGAATACTTGCTATGTGCCAGAGAGGTCCATACTGACCAATTTTCTTTTGTTCTGGTGAAGCAGTTATTTATGTAATTATATATATATAATTATGTAATTGTATATATAATTAGGTAATTTATATAAACAAGTTATATAAACATGCATTAGAACTACCATGTGACTGCATATACATGTTTTCCTAACATGTTCTAACAGATTTGTTTTCTCTTTGGATAGGCTGAAAAGAATGTACCCGACTTGAAATGTACCTATAACAATGTTTTACAACTGATTAAGGTATGAGTGGGTAATGATTCATTTTTTAGTTAGATATTGTATTTATATTTTTTATGAAAATTATTTCCTAATTGGAATTATAAGATCCTTTAAGATAAAAACAGAATATTATGAATTGTATCCTTTATATCTGCTGTCCCCAGGCTCTCGGCCGTGGACCAGTACTGGTCGGTGGCCTGTTAGGAACTGAGCCAGTGAGCGAAGCGTCATCTGTATTTACAGCCGTTCCCCATCACTTGCATCACCGCATAAGCTCCGCCTCCTGTCAGATCAGTAAGGGCATTAGATTCTCCTAGGAGCATGAACCCTACTGTAAACTGCGCATGTGAGGGATCTAGGTTGCCTGCTCCTTATGAGAATCTAATGCCTGATGGTCTGAGGTAGAGGTGACATGGTGATGCTAGCGCTGGGGAGCAGCTGCAAATACAGATTATAATTAGCAGAGAGGTTTTACTGCACAATAAATGTTATGCACTTGAATCATCCCAAAACCATCTACCCCCGCCTCCACCCCACTGTCCATAGAAGAATTGTCTTCCATGAAACCAGTCCCTAGTGCCAAAAAGGTTGGGGACCACTGCTTATACCACAAAGCGTAGTGCCTTTTAGAAAGCAGAGAAGCGAATATTTATTGACTTATTGCTAAAATCAGCTTTGTTTTTTAGGTGAATTTTTCCTCTTTGGATATTCATTTACACACTGAAGCGCTTCTGAATACAATAAATTACCTTAATAATATCCTTCCACAATCAGAGGAAAAATCAGCCTCAGTGAGTGTTACAGAGACTGAAGACAAAGGAGAGGTCATTAAAAAACTAGGTATGTTTCTTTAGAATTCAGATTCAAATTTTTTTACCTAGTAGATCAATAAATCTAGGCTCTGGCTTTATTATTAATTTATTGTATTGGCTTCATAGTTCTATTGTCTAGGTTAATATCTAGAAGGATTCATTATATACCAGGTTAATTTTAGAAAATAATGGTAAAGGAAATTGATTACTGCTGAAGAAAATGTGACTTTATTATATATAATAATTAGTTTTAGTTGAAAATTATACAGCGTAAGTATTTGATTTAGATTAAAATTTATGCATGTATTCACACCTAATGGGTGCAGTGCGCATTGTCTGGGGGATGGATACACTTGTAGCTCTGACTTGGGTGGGGAAAAGGCAATATATGTTACCTAAAATAAATAAAATATTCTGACTACAAAGAAAAAAATTATGCATGTAATAGCACGATTATTTTAGATTAGAAAAATGTGACTAAAAATTTGACTAAATTTTGAGTAATATCAGCATATTTTTTAATAAGAATACAGTACTTTTTAAGCAATGAAAAGTTAAAATTTTGATAATGACAAGTATCACCTAATAATCATTGAACTTCAAAAGATTTAGGAATTTATAGCTACAGTTTCTCAGTTTCAAATGTTTAGTCTCCTCTAGAAATAGTATTACATTTGATTTTTTTTTTTTTTTTTTTTTTTTAGAATTCCCAGTTAAGTAAGGAATGTCATACTTTGCTTTCAACTGAATTGCAGATCAGGGTTTTTCTAATATTACTACTTGTGGTGGTATTTCAGTTACTTTGTCTATATAGTGAGGTAACTACTAGAAGTTCTTCCTTATGTTTTACAATATAATCTTTTTTTTGCAGCTTTTAGACTATCCACAAATGAAGATATTATTACTTTGCAGATTTTGGCAGAATTATCATGTTTACAGATCTTTATTCAAGATCAGAAACGTAAAATTTCTGAAATTAAGATTGAAGGTAATACAATTTTATAAAAAATAAATTTAGAACTATTAAATGAAAGAAAAAGCAATTAGTCATCCTTCTGTTCCCTTAGGACTTGATTCTGAAATAATTATGAAACCTTCAGTAACTGAAATAAATGCAAAGCTAAGGAATATAATTGTTTTGGATTCTGATAAAACAGCTGCATACAAAAAGGTATGAATTTGTTTTTATTAAGTAATAGTATTAATACATCATTAAATATAATTGTCTTTTAAGAGTGGTTGTAGATATCAATTAGATAGACAGTTGTTGGAATTTAACAATGTGGCTTATTACATCCATGGGTTTTGAAGTCAGGCATAATTGCAGTCTTAAGTCTGCTCCTTAACAGCTGTGTGACCATTAGTAAGTTTCCTAATCTTGGATTATATTTCTTTATTTGTAAAATGAGGATTATAGTATCTCATAAATGAGATTAGTATAAGTAATGCTCCTGGAGCAAAGTTTTGGGAGGGGGCTTGGTAAATACCTTTTTCACTATTTCTATTCTCTTCCAATACTCTGAACCTTGTAATACATTTCAGATACATCAGAGAATCTGAAGTCTAATTCAATAGTGAGATTTTTTTTTAAGTTTATTTTCATGAATGATTTACTAGTATAGCTGTTATAATCCTCAGAAAGTCATTTGAAGTGGTTGGTGGTTGAAGAGCAGGTGATTTGTTACTGAGTGTATTACCGGTAAGGTTCCTTACTGTTGTGGAGTTGGTCAGGTAATTCTGAATAATAAGGCATCTAGGTAGGGTGGTATATTTAAGAGAGTGAAGAGAATATCAGATAGCAGGATCAGGAAAAGCTGAAGTACATGATGAGTCAGGAAGTTAGCATTTGGAATATGTTAGGAAAAGAAGGAAATAGATAAATAGAGTTAGCCAATTATACTGGTGACCTGATTTTAATGTTTAAAAAAATCCTAATTTCTTATATCTTCTTCTTATGGCTTATTTAATGTGAGATAAAAAGAGTTAGAAAACATCAAGGAGCATGGTTTATAGAAATAAGGAACAAGAAAATTTCCAGAATGGTTTTATTTTCTTCTATTACTTTTATTTTAAAAATCATAGTATTAGAGCATTTAAGTAGTGGAATATCCATTTTGTTTTCCCTATCTAGAAAGTAAAGCTCATGGAAATAAAAGTATCTACTAAAAGTCATACAAGTAGTTAGTGACAGAACTGATTCTGTAATCCAAGCTATTGATTTTTTTCTCTGTAATTTTATTTTTAATGTATCTACAAGGTTAAAAATTCAATTTACACAAAGCTACAAAATGAAAAATTTCTGTCTCAGGCCTGTCTTCTTGCTCCATTCCAATTTTCCTTCCCCGATGTTTTGACTTGATTCCAATGTTGGTTTTTAAACAAACCACCTTATTCAGTAACTCTCCACATGGTCAAAGAACCAGAGAGACATAAGCTTTTTGCCCTATATCAGAGCTTCATAATCTTTGTGCCAGCTTACACAAGATTGTGCCAGTTATGAAAACTGGCTTCATAAAATGAGTTCGGAAGTGCTTTCTCCTATTTTCTGAAAAATTGTTGTAGCGTTTGTATTATTTCTTCCTTAAACATTTGATAGACTTCACTAGTAAAAATATTTTTTGCATATGTTTGGGCTGGGATTTAGTTCATTCAATTTCATTTTTTTCCATATGGCACTTAATTTTTTGTTAATAGTATTTATTGAAGTAGCAATTATTTAACTTATTTGTCACAAAGCCTGTTGAGATCAGAACCTCATTTTTTGGTTTTGCAAGAATGAAACTGAAGCATGTAACTTCTGGAAATCACACAGCTAGTTAGTAGAGCTTTATCTGACGACTAGATGTTAAGAACCATTTAGGCTCTTAGCACTCCATTTCTGTGGTTCCATGCAAGGGGATTCAACCAACCTTGGATAGAAATATTTGGGAAAAAAATGAAAAACAATAATATAACAATAAAAATAATACAAATTTAAAAATACAGTACAACTATGTACATAGCATTTACATTGTATTACGTAACATAGGTAATCTAGGGATTATTTAAACTATACAGGAGGATGTGCTTACCTCACAATTTTATGCCAGGGCCTTGAGCATCTACAGATTTTGGTATCCAAGTAGGTCCTGGAACCAATCCCTCTTGGATATTGAGGGATGACTGTACTCGTAACCATTTTATACTGACTCTCAATTCCATACTGATGTAATTATTAAGTTTAATTCTTAAGCTCTATGATTAATGTTCCACCTTGTTTCTCTTCTATAATGCTATGACTGTTTTTGACTTTTGGGCTTCCCACATAAATTTTTATACCTTCTTGGTTGAATTAGCCCCTGTGTGAATATAGAATGTACCCTTTTCTCTTTGGTAATTCTCCCTGTTATGATGTCTATTTTGGCGGTAAAATAGCCACTCTAGGTTTCTTTGATCAGTGTTTGTTTACATGGTATATCTTTTTCTATCCTTTAACTTTTATGTGTTACTTATTTAACTTTTAATCTATGTCTTACTATTTAAGGTGGGTTTCTTGTAGGCAATATATGTTTAGATCTTGCATTTTTATCCAATCTGACAATCTCTTGACTTTTAATTTGTGTTTGGACCATTTAAAAAAAAACAATTATTGTTATGCTTGAATTATAATCTGATACCTCTCTGATTGTTTTCTATTCTCTAGTTGTTTTCTTCATTCTATTCTTTGTATTCCCCTTTTTACCTGTTTTTGAATTAATAATAATTATGATTCATTTTATGGTTTCCTTTGGGTTTACAATATATAATCTTTAATCACAGTCTATGTCCCAATAATATTTTACTGTGTTACATATAGTGTAAGAATCTTACAATACTATGCTTCCAATTTCTGTTTCCTTCTTTCTTGATATTATTATCTTATGCTTTATTTTTATACATGTTGAAAACTTACAATACATACCTATTGATTTTGGTTTAGTCAGTTTTCTTTACAACAATTAATTTTCTAAATAAGGTGTTTTATTTCTCTTCATCGTAACCATTTCTGGAACTCATTTCTTCATGTAGTTTCTGTCTATTGTTTTTATTTCTTTTTTTTTTATTGTTTTTATTTCTATCTGTAGGACTTTCTCATTTCTTACAATGCAAGTCTACTGGTAATGTATCCTCTCAGCTTTTTGAACAGAGATGAGAAAGGAGTTGGAAAAAATCCTTTGTTTTACCCAAATTTTCAGAGTGATACTTTTACTGGATATAGAATTGTGGGTTGGTAGTCCCTTTCCCATTCCCTACCTCCCCACCTCCCCATCTTTCAAACTGTTAAAAAAGTTATTCCGTTGTACTTTGTTATACATAGTTTTGAGGAGAAGTCTGTTACATATCTTATCTTTGTTCCTCTGTGTGTAATTCATCATCTTTCTGAGTGGCTTCAGGATTTGTATATTGTGTGTCTAGGTTTGTGTAATTATATTTTGATATTTGTCCTGTTTGGGCTTTTCTGAGCTACTTGGATGTATCTGTCTTTCATTATTTTTCATTAACTTTTCAAATATTTCTTCTGTCTCTATCTCCCTTTTTCTCCTCCCTTTTTCCCCTCCACCATCACTCCCTTTCTCTTCCTCCACCTCCTCCCTCTTCCTCTTAGATTCCAAAAATTCCTGTTAGATAGATTCCTGTTTAGATGTCCCACAACATTTGGATGCTCTCTTCAAATTTTTTCCTATTCTTCATGCATTTCAGTTTGGATAATTTCTTTTAACCTATTTCCAAATTCACTGGTTTTGTCCCTGGCTCTCTTAAATGTGCTGATGACCCACTAAAGATACTCTTCATCTCTGTTACCATGTCTTAAAATCTTTACTATTTCCCTTTAACTCTATTCTTTTTTCCATTTCTCCACTGATATTCTTTATCTGTGCATGTTTTCCACCTTTTCCATTAGAAGCCTTTACCATGTTAATTATAGTAATTTAAAATTCCCTGGCTAATAGTTTGAACATCTGTGTTATAGACAAGTCTGATTCTATTGATTGCTTTATAATTTGTTGGGCTTTTTCTTTTGCTTTTATGGAGCATCTCATAGTTATTGACTGAATGTCAGACATCATGTATAGGATAATAGAGACTGAGGTAAATAGGTAAATAGTATTTATGTATGGAAATGGGTATGTCTTTTTTTTCTGCTAAGCTGTTAGTCAGTCTGGTGGAGAGCCAAGCTTGGTTTGAATTTTCTTATTTTATATGATTCCCTTCACTACCATTACTGCTGCAGGTTCCTTCAGATGTACCTTATGCTTAGGGTGAGTGAGGGCTGGGTTGCTAAGATTCTGTACCAGGCTGAGCCTTTGACCTTTCCTGTACTTTCATGCCTCATAAAATTCTCTTTTCATTCTCTTGGCTTTTTCCTTGATGTTGGATACTCCTGCTGCTTGTTTGTTCCTTAGAGCTTACAAACTTGAAGATAAGTATTTGAGAGAAGGGAAGTGGAAGTGGTTTGAGTAGGCTTGTCAGTTGTCCTGGTCCATTTTCAGTACTCACCTGTTTTTCTGTGTCTCAGAAATGGAGCATTCTTGGTGATCCTGTCCCTCCTTTCCATGATGACTGACTAGTATCTTTGGTGGTTCCTATGTGGGATTGCGTATCTTTCCCTGCCCGAGCAGAAGGAGACCTCTAATGGTCTGGTCCTAGGAGAATTCTTGTTCTTCCCCCAGCTGCAGAGAGTTTTCTTTTATTTTTTTCCCTAGGATGTATCTCTTCACCTGTGACCTGAGGACATCAAGGTTTACTACCCTTTCCCTAGTGTCTTAAAGCTTTTCTTTTGAGAAGAGGATAATTTTGGCAGTGCTTTGGGGCCTTTTCTACAGTATAGAGTCCTCCTCTTTTCCTGTACCTAGAAAAACTTTCTCTGGTTTTTCCATTTCCCCTATTCTTTCTCATGAGCTCCCAGCAGAGGCTCATGAAGTGCCTGCAACTGAGTGTGAACTCCTCTTTTGTCTGAGGTTCCCAGGGAATTTGTATCTCACATTAGTCCATAGTCAACCGTTATCATTTTAGCTGAATTATTCTTACCTAGCTTCTGTCTCTCCTTGAAGGTACGTAAGTTTTTCCTTAGATTGTAGTATGCTTTGTTGTCCTGTGACCTCAGATTTCTAATGGTTTTAAGAAAATTATGAGTTTGTAGTTTATCTGGGCTTTTTCTTGTTGACAAGATTTGGAATGACCCTCACTCTGTCTTTGTACATTGTAAGCAGAGACAGAACTATAGACTTCTTTTCAGCTCCATCCTGGACCTCAGCCTTCAGAAGTCTTACGTATCTTGGTGTCTGAGGATTCTTTGTTCTGTGGTTGGCATTTGTTTGTTGATAGCTCTTCAGTTCCCTGTTCTTGCTTCTAGCATTCAGTAGTGTGGAGAAAGCCATAAACTAAGTTAGTGCTCTGTTCATGTACCAAATTTTTTTTTTAACATTTTACAAATCCTGTTGTCGCCACCATTTTTAACTGGTATTGCAGAGCTTGAGGTTTTAAACCATTGTAGGTAATTCCTGGTTGGCAGTTAAGATGGCTGTTCTTGAACTAATACAGAAGTATAGAAATAAGAGGAGATTCCTTTGAAGAATCTGGAAAATCTATTCATAAACCTCAAATCGAGAGAAGTACATTTCAGTAAGTTTCAGTGTACAGTGTTTTTAAAACTTTTGACAACAAACCAAGAAATACACTTCAGTATAAAAGTACACATGCAAAATGAAAATGCATATTCTGGGCCAGGTACGTTGGCTCATCCTAGCACTCTGGGAAGACAAGACAGGAGGATTGCTTGAGGTCAGGAGTTTGAGACCAGCCTGAGCAAGAGTGAGACCCCCATGTCTACAAAAAATAGAAAAATTAGCTGATATGGTGGCAGGTGCCTATAAAACTAGCTACTCTGGAGGCTGAGGCGGGCATATTGCTTGAGCCCGGGAGTTTGAGGTTGCTGTGAGCTAGGCTGATGCCACGGCACTCTAGCCCAGGCAACAGAGTGAGACTCTGTCTCAATAAAAAAGAAAAAATGCATATTCTTACCTTTTTTCTTCTGTTCTCCATTAAAAAAAAAAATCTGGGCCAGACCTGCTAAATTGATCTCATAACCCACAAAGGGAGCTACCACCACCAATTTGAAAAACTTTGCAGTGTAGATTCCAATAAAACAGAATTGTTGCCTCATTTATACTTGGCTTGTATAACCTGGAAGATTGTCCAAATATATGTATATGTTTTGTTAACTTTTGCTTTAAGTTTGTACTGAAGGCATATCATTTCAAAATGGATTGTGATAATTGAATTTTCTCTCGTTAAGGCTGTTTATATCACTGGAAAAGAAGTTTTCAGCTTTAAAATGGTTTCTTACATGGATGCAACTGCTGGTTCTGCATACACAGATATGAATGTAGTTGACATTCAGGTTAATTTAACAGTTGGTTGCATTGAAGTAGTTTTTGTCACAAAATTTCTATATTCTATATTGGTAAGTATTTTAATAAATTATTTTTTTTCTTTTATACTAGTTGGAAATTGCTGTATGTCACACATAGGTGAAGAATAACAAGAATTCCTTGCTTAATTTTTTTTTTCCTGATTGTTATAATTTTCTAGGTACCATTTTTATTTTTTTATTTTTTATTTTTTAAATTTCTTTTGTCAGAGTCCTATCTATATGGGTACCATTTGTAATGATTGAAATGTGTAGTACTTTTATATATAAGGTTTTATATAATTTCACATAGTAATACCTATTAAATATATCCACATTATATATTATATATGTTATATATTAATTGAAATCTTTATTTTATATGACATTGGCTTAAGTCTTTGTTTTTCCTAACTTAAGAATTCTTAGGCCAGGCGTGGTGGCTCAGGCCTGTAATCCTAGCACTGTGGGAGGCTGAAGCGGGAGGATTGCTCAAGGTCAGGTCAGGAGTTCGAAACCAGTCTGAGCAAGAGCGAGACCCTGTCTCTACTAAAAATAGAAAGAAATTAATTGGCCAACTAAAAATATAGAAAAAATTAGCAGGCATGGTGGCGCATACCTGTAGTCTCAGATACTCGGGAGGCTGAGGCAGAAGGATTGCTTGAGCCCAGGAGTTTGGGGTTGCTGTGAGCTAGGTTGATCTTAATTATCACATCAGACCAAAACAAACTTCAAATATGTATATGCAGTACTTTTTAATTAGATTTGGAAGTCAGGAGAAACAAAGACTTAAGCCAATATTGTATAAAATGAAGATTTCAATTAATATATAACATATATATAATGTGCATATATTTAACAATAGGTATTCCTATGTGAAAATGATGTTATATAAAATCATGTATTATAAAATTATGTTATAACTATAATATATATTTTATTATATCTAAATTTTGGTATATAAGCTAGATAAATCTCAGGCTATAATAGATAAATAGGCCAACTATGGCCATTCTTATAAGCAGAGAGGGTATTTGTGTATTTACTTTGGTATATTTGGGAATGTGGAGCCCTTTTTTGTTATTTCAGAATTTCAAGTTGATTCTAAATAATGTTGTTGTTTTTGTGTTCTTTTAAATTGAGGCTACCATGCAATTTGTCCTATAGTCATAAAATATTTTTGTACACAAAAATGTAGAGATGAATAGGTATTCCTTGTTAATTTCTTTATATAATCAAAAGCATGTGTCACTGAGCTTTCTTTTAATAGTCTTTACTTAGAAATCACTGAAAATGTTATTTTTTTCCTTGAACATGAAAGTTAAATATAACTCTAGGTAATTTTATGTCATTGAAGTATTTTTTTCTGGAATTCAGAAATTAGAAAACTTATTTGAGAGTTATTAAAGGGACATTTTAATCCTTTTTTTTCCTTTAATCTTAGAAATATAAATAAGCTCTCTGGCCACTGGAATTGTGTAGGGAAATATGATTGTTAAGCCACTGGGCAAAGAGAAGCATTAAGGGAACAAGATATCAGTGAAACATTTCAATATCCTCATTTTGCTTTGTTCCGGGGACTAGATTTTTATTTTATCTATATCTTTCTGTTTCTTAATTTTTGCAGCAGAAAATTAATATTTAACATAGACAATCAGATTTTGAATAAATATTGCTTGTACCAAGTAAAAGTTTTTTATGGAGGTAAAATCATAAAACATCAATGTGTATTTATGTCTTATTTATTAATTGTAACCTTGGGAATATAATTGTTATCTTTATAGGATTTTATAAATAATTTTCAAGCAGCTAAGGAAGCCTTTGCTGAGGCAACTGTTCAGGCAGCAGGAATGGCTGCTAGTGGTGTAAAAGAACTGGCACAAAGGAGTTCCAGAATGGCATTGGATATTAATATCAAAGCCCCAGTTGTGGTCATCCCACAGTCTCCAGTTTCTGAAAATATTTTTGTTGTTGATTTTGGACTAATTACAATGACAAATACGTTCCATATGGTAACAGAGAGCCAAAGCAATCCCCCACCTATTATAGATTTGATAACAATAAAACTGAGTGAAATGCGACTGTACAGGTAAGCTTTTCACAAGTATATTTGTGTAAAATGCAATCTTTTTCTAGCTTTTACATTAAAGGCTTTGGTATTTTGAGTATTGTGTTTACAGTGAAATGTTATTTTATTATAACAGTGTAATTTTATGATTCTCCCTTAGATATTTTTTGGCAATATCAATGATAAATCTTGAAGGTTTTAAAAACCTAGAAAGTATTTGAAAATTTCTCCTTAGGTAATTAGGAAAATGGTAATAGTTATTATTTGAGGAAGTATATTTGTGCTTTCTGTAGTTCTTTAGAAATTGTAAGGCTGTGGAAGAAATGGGGGAATTTCCTATAGAGTACATTTATTCACTTTGCAAACATACTATCACCCAACTGCTCTGTCAGCTTTGTGCTGTGGATCCCGTGTTCTAATTGAAACAAACAGTAGCATATAACCTTGTGTAATCACTGAGAATTGAGTAGGGGAGTAAGTGAATATTCAGATAGTTCCAGAACTTTTATACTGTGTCCTCTGTGTTTTTGTGCTGTTTCTAATCACCTGTTCTGGATTTGGTGTCCTATTTCTTTTCTACTTTGAATTCACCTCTGTACTTCTCATTTGCTCTATCTTTCTTCCTGTCATTTTTCTTTGATTTCATTCTATTATTTATCTTTTCACTTAACTAATTCTCAATCTCTACTTCTTTTTGGCGTCTGGCTGATCTGTTTTTCCTTCCTCCCCTTTTTTCCATTAATTGAATGTTTTTAAAGTAGCTTTATTGAGAAATAATTGAGATATAATAAATTGCATATATTTAATGTATATACTGTTTGAAAGTTCTGACATAGATATATTTGTGGCAGTTTATGTGCAATTGTATTATTTCTTCCTTAAATAGTAAGTAGAATTCACTAATGAAGATGTCTAGGCCTAGAGTTTGCTCATGGGAGGTTATTAAAATATTAATACAATTTTCATTTCCTTAATAAACTTAGGGCTATTCAAGTTATTTTTTCTTAAGTGATTTTTCCCAAATTTTTGGAGAAATTTGTTCATTTCATCTAAGTTGTAGAATTTAGTGGCATAAAGTTTTTCATAACATTTTCTTCTTATTTATTAATATATATAGTGATGTCTCACTCATTCTTGATATTTGTAATTTATGCTTTTATGCTAATCAGTCTGGCTAGAGATGATCTTAAAGAACCAGGTTTTGCTTTTATTGTTTTCTCTTGTTTTCTGTTTTCTCTTTCATTGATTTCTGATTTGGTATTTATTTTTCCTTTTGCTTACTTTAACTTTGCCCTTTTTGTAAGTTTTTTAGATGATAGCCGAGATTATTGATTTGAAATATTTCCTCATTTCAAATATATGCTGTAGTGCTGTAAGTTTGAGTGCTTTATATAGTGATAGGAATTTTGAATTATTCTTTGTAACTCTCTGTTGCTCTCTTCTCTCTGGCATTTTTCTATGAACTCTAGCTGCCTTGGTCTCCTTGGACCGTCACCTCTATGTTTTCACCTTGGAGAGTTTGCTGGCCTTCTCCTGGGTTCGCTCTCCCTGTGCTATGGCCTCAAAACAATAGTAAACCGGGGCAAGGGCTCACCTTGTTTTTTTCCCCATCTCTTTGGAATCACTGTACATTTTTTGATCTCCTGTGTTTTGAAAACTATTTTTAAATATATTTTGTCTTTTTTGGAGGGAAGGGTTGTTTCAGGCAGGAGGGTAAATCTGGTTCATGTTACCCCATCTTGGATGGAAGTAGAAGTTTCCATCAATTGAATATTTGAGCAATTATTAAGCACCAAATACATCCCAGTCACTATGCTAGAACAAGAAACATAATAGTAGTCTTTATAAGAGCTTAATAAATAAGCCTTATTCGGTTGTTACAATAGGAACTATTTAATAAATTTAGTGAGCTGATGCATCAAAATAGGGATCACTTTGGATTTTGGAAGGGTTGTAGAAAATAGGTAAAATGGAGACAAAACTGGGGGTTGCAAGAATAGTTTGGTAACTTCCAGTAATTTGTATAAGGATTATAGGCGACTTAGTCTAAGGTAGGAAAGTGAGGTAATGGAGTGCTAACCAGTTATGAGAAATTTAAAAAGTCGAATACTAATTGATCATTGAATAGATAGAGTTAATGGAGAGGAGAAATTAAATGTTACTCTAGGTTGCAGGCTGGAAAATCAGTATTTGGTGATAATACAGTTCACTTTGCTAAGACAGAGCAATGCAGAAAGAAACAGTGCAGATAGTAATGATTTCTTCAGTGGACAAGTAGCCTGGAAGTAATTGCATGACTTCTGTATGGAGAGAGATTGAAAGATACCTAGGAGGTAGTTAGATATATGTGTATGTATTTTAGGAGAATGACCTTGTTTATATTTCTAGATTTGGGAGTCTTTAGTAACACCTATCATAGTTAATGAAGCCACTGGAATAAATAAGATCACACACACACAGCTTGTAGAATGGGACATGTGGGGAATAATGCTGGGAATGCCAATATTTAAGAAATTGGCAGAAGAAAAACTCTCAAAAGAGATTAAGGAGGAGTAGGCAGAAAGGTGAGAGAGAAACCAGGAGAATGTGTTGTGGAAGTGTTGGGGTCCTGTCGATGTTGTTAACCATAAATTAATAGTATATGATTTTTTTTGCATTCAGTGCTTGGTATTTTTGTATTGGGAATCTAATAGTTGGATTCAGGCAAGACTGAATTTTTGCCAAGTGGGTATGACCAAAGGTAGTGGGACAGGATTTTAATGATTGACAGTCATACTGATGGATGATGGGGAAGGAAGAAGTTAAAAGACAAGAGGGTACTGAGAGAGTAACAAGATGTAAAGAGGGGTTTATAGTGTGGAGATTCAACAATCTCAGAGTCTTCAAAAATAAGCACTAAATTGTTCATAGATTATAGCACAAGTAGAATGTGGTAAAACTGGATGTTATTATTCTTAAAGGAATAATACAGTTGGGAGGTATTATTGCAAATTAAGAAAAATTGTTTCTGTCTCTTACCCTGAGATAGGTAAGGTGTTGTAGAAAAATTGGCCTCTATTGTATAAAAATCCATGGACAGTCAGGTTTCAGTTAAGATAAGAAATAAATGATACATTTAGTGAAGACACTGGAAAATATAGCATGATTTCTTCAAGTCCAGGTATTTCAGAAATTACAGGGAAATACTGAGGTGAGAGACTTTTAGTAGTGGGCTGAAGATACAGAGTAAAGTTTCAGGTGGTTCTTTAACCTAGAGTTTGAACTGTATAAAAAGTCCGAATTTACTAAAAATAGAATATTATATGTCTATATTTAATCATGCGTTGCTTGATTTCAAGAAATGATAGATGTAAATTAGGTGTGGGTCTGCATTAAAAATGGATTATTTACTGTTATGAGTTTACAAATATCTGTAGAACATTAAATCATAATTATTTTTGTGTCCAAAATGATTTTTTAAATTGAGAATGAGCATAAAAGGTTGTTCACAATCTTTTGACTACCCAAAGATAGCTACTATTAGATGTATTGATACATTTGTTCCAGTTCATTATATCTGCATATATATTTAACTTAAGTAATATTAGAATTATATGTTTTCTGTTGTAAATTGCTTTTTTCCTTAATAATATGCTATAATCATTTTTCCATGTTATTATTCTGAGTGCATTGTTTTTTCTAAGTAATTTATTCTTTAGTTTTTTAAAAAATTAATTTGCCTTTTGTTAGAAATTTAAGTTGATTCTGTTTTTTTTGCAGTTATAAATAATGCTATAATTATGATTAATATCTTTGTTCATCAGTACTTATGTGATTGTATACTCATTTCTTTGGGATAATTCATTTCCTTAGGATGAATTCCTAGAAATAGGATTACTCAGTTATAGTGTATAACTCATTTTTTCTGAAATAATTTTACTTTTTTTTGAGACAGAGTCTCACTCTGTTGCCCAGGCTACAGTGCCATGGTGTCAGCCTAGCTCACAGCAACCTCAAACTCCTGGCTTCAAGCAATCCTCCTGCCTCAGCCTCCCAAGCAGTTAGGACTACAAGCGAATGCCACTATGCTCAGCTAATTTTTCTGTTTTTAGTAGAGACTAGGTCTTGCTCTTGCTCAGGCTGGTCTGAACTCCTGAGTTCAAGCTATCCTTCGGCCTCAGCCTTAGCCTCTCAGAGTGTTGGGATTACAGGCGTGAGCCACCGTGCCCAGCCTGAAATAATTTTAAAATAATTGATATTTAAAAATATAATTACAGCTTCTTAGAAAGCACGTGAAGAAAGACAAATATTCATATTTGTGACTACCTGTATTGTTGTTTATACATTAATCCAACTTCTTGAATGCAATTTTGCGAATATTTGTTGATGATATAACATATGCCAATTATCTTAGCGAAGTACTGACAACACAGCAAAGAATAAGATAAACATAGTACTTGTCCTCATGAAGCTTTCATTCTAATTGGAACCATAGAGAACACAATAAACTATTAAAATGCAATATGTTAAATGCAAAGATGGAAAAAGTTCAAGGTACTTGTGGGAGCACACAGGAAAAATATCTAATCCAGTTATAGGGTAGTACTGATAAGAAAAGTTTTTCTAGAGGAAGTAATCTTTTGACATAGAAATTTTCTTTCATACAGTTTGTTCAAAGGAAAGAAATTTACTCAAAGATATATATAGAGATACTGATTCAAGTATTTATTACAGTGAAGAATTGGAAACAACATAAAATTTTAATAATAGAAGATTAGATGATTATGGTATATAGCCATATTGTAATACATAGCTATTAAAATTTTATATGCAGTATAGGACTGTTAGATTCCTTAACTTATTAATGCTAAGTAGAGACTACAAGCATGCATGTATGTATAAGTATAATGTTATTCTGTAGTTCATTCATAAAATGATTTGACAACCAGGCATTCTGAGAGAGCCTTGATGAACTGCCATATTTCTCTCCCATTGAATAAACCATAGCTAAAATTCTTTAGTAATAGCCTCATACCCTACTTTAAGAATTTGCTATCCATTAAAATATGTATATATTATTGAGGAGTAACACTTTGAGATTGTCACTTGAAGGTTCAGTGGGAGGCTTCCATGGTCACATTGCCACTTGAAGGGGTTCAATGACTTGCTACTCTTTTCTTTGTTCCTGAGCATCAGACCTACCTTAGTGCGTGGAAAGGCAAATACAGTTCAGTTTAATATGAAATTGTATATATTCAGCTATTTTGATTCACAGAAGTAGAAATGCAATATGGTGCTACTTATTTATTATAAAGTAAGGGGATATGTAGTGTTTTGTTACATCTCTAAATTAGTGAATTAAAATATTTTTTAATGAGGTCTTATGTAATGTTTGTTTACAAATTATATAAAGGTAATTCTTATTTTAATGGTTTACTATACAACTTACGTATTTTTGGCACTTTTTACTGTATTGAAAAATTCTATTTTAATAATTCAGTTCTCTGTAATGTGGAACACTTCAGATGAGACAAAGTCACCTGGGTTTCTAGTGGGATGGAATATGTCTCATTTTGACATGAAAAAGCCTGAGGGATTTTATTTTTCTCTTTATCTGCAATAAATTATTGATTTCTGCTATTTATATATAAAATGATAAATTTAAGCTAATCTTTTTCCTTTTTTTACTATCTCAATGTATATGAAACAACTCAAAGCAATTTTATTTCTACTTACAGATCTCTATTTATTAATGATACATACCAGGAAGTACTGGATCTATTACTTCCATTAAATCTTGAAGTCATTGTTGAGCGAAATTTATGCTGGGAGTGGTATCAGGAAATTCCTTGTTTTAATGTAAACGCTCAGCTAAAACCCATGGAGGTAACTTTTGGATGCTTATTGATTTGTTTTGTTTGTTGAAGAATATTGCTAGGGGACATAAGATTTTTTTTTGATGGGATTTATATACATATAAACACCTTGGTCAGAATTGAAGGGTGGCTACATTAACCTAGAATTCGTTTAACAATCTCCATTCATTCTTTGAACAAATACTGGAGTGTCTACTATGTGCTAAGCCCTGATCCCTGTGATAGGTAACTGGAGATATGGTGACAAGGAAGCTATGACATTGTCTCTGACTTCATGGAACTTACCAGTACAGTGTAAGGGTTGGTAGTGATAGTGGTCTGGAAGGTGTAGTAGAGTATTTAGATAATAAAAAAAGTGAACATAATAAAAATAATTATAAATTGTGGTAACTTTCATGAAGGAAGCAAATACGACATGGTGCTCTAAGTAGTCAATTAGATACATTAATACCAAATTTATTGGAGAGGTCTAGGCTAGAAACACTAATTTGGAAGTCATTAGCATATAGATGGTATTTAAAGCCATGGGAATATATGAAATAACTCAGAAAAATAGTATATAAAAGAAGAAAAATTTCTATAAAATGGATAAGTTGAATTTATGTAGCTTTACCTGCTTATTGGTTGACATTGCTTCACACATCTCTAATGGAACTGTCCACAAGTTCTTATTTTTCCCTCGTGACTAGATGAAAGTCAAAACTATCTGACATGTTTTGCTGAAGTGACATCAACATGTACTCTGGGAGATTTCTTTAAGAAACTTACTTAACAAATCCCCTCTCTCATTTTCCTTTTTCTCTCTATAAACATTTTATTTAAAACCATCATGTTAGAGATTTCAGAGTTTTAAGTCAAAAGTGTATTCAGAGCTTCAGACATGATGTGATATCAATTGAAAATCTTTAAGTTCTTAGTGTGTAAGATAATAAGGGTGCTTTAACTCTGCGGTCCCCAATGGGCCTCGGCTTGTTAGGAACCTAACAGACCTGTTAGGAACCGGAACCACCTGAGGACCCCTCTCCCCTCCTTCCATGGAAAAATTTTCTTCTATGAAACTTCAGAAGCGGGGTGGTGCATGCAGAAGGTGAGCAGCAGGTGAGGAGTGAAGCTTCATCTATATTTACAGCCACCCACTTTGCATCGCTTGCATCGCCGCCTGAAGGCTCCCCTTCCGCTGTCCGTGGAAAAATTGTCTTCCATGAAAATGGTCCCTGGTACCAAAAAGGTTGGGGGCCACTGCTTAAACTTACAGGGTTGGAAAGTGTCTTCTTAAGATAAATATTTGAAATCCTCCCTCTTTATATTGGTAAGACAGCAGATCAACAGATAGAAACTTATAAAACAAAAGTAGCATGTTCCACCCAGCATGCTGAGAAAACCTCCACCCCACTGGGCCTGGTTATTAGGCAATTTGTGTGGAGCAGCAGAGACTTTCCCTTATTCTTTCCCAGACAGAATCCATGCAGAATGTTCAGGTGATGCTGCAGACCATCTGTAAATGTCTGGACAATCTCCTGGAGAAGATCTACTACGGTGAAATTGGGTCTTCTCTTACCCTAATCCACCTGAGCAGTTAGCAGCTGTTGCTGCTCACTTCAGAGCCCACGTATTTGGTCCCTCTTGGATCTCATCCTCTGGGGCAGGGAGAGGCCAGAATGAGTCTTGGAGAAGTCAGCTAATCTAATGCCTCCAGATCAAGTGCTGCTTGTGATTTCTGACTTCTCAGATGTTTGGACATTGTACACATAGCCTATTTTGACATGTAGGTGCCACAGATCAGCCACCTCGAGACCCTTACAATTCTTTCAACTTCCTCCTCTGAACTCGTGGCAAATGTGAAGGAAGAGTGAATGATTAATATCAGTATTTAGAGGGCACTCAGTAGACATATATTAAATTGAAAATTGTGGCTTAGAAGTTGTAATAACTTAATTTCAGTTTATTAATTTATGTGAACATGCTGTTTTTGCAATGCTTGCTGCATAATAACAGAATAAATTTCATAAATAAAAAAACCCAAACATAAGTAGCATAATAAGGTACCCATGGACTTAATTTTAAAACAATAGATTGGTATATCATCTTTGAAATGCAGTCAAAGGAAGCCTGATGCAAATAAAACTGTTAAATTTTTTGGAATTAAAAATTATTCCCTTGGGGTTATAACAACCAGAAATACAAGTAAATTTTTTAAAACATTTTGACAAAGTGAACCAAAAGTAACTTAAGAAAGCTGTCATGATTAAACATATCAGTTTAAAACTCAAAGATCTTTTTTACATTATTGCTGTTGTATTAAGATTTTTCAGAGAAAGAGAAGCAACAAGTGTGTGTGTGTGTGTGTGTGTGTGCGCACGCGCGCACGTGCACAAAGGAGAAAGAGATTTATTGTAAGGAACAGGTGCACATGCAGCATTGTGGATGCTAGCAAGTTCAAATCTGTGGGGTAGGCAGGAAGGATGGATATCCACGGTAAAGTTGTTGTTGCAGCTTGAGACTAAAGGCAGTCCGCTGGCAGAATTTTTGCTTGGAGGAGGTCAGTCTTATTTTCTGTTGAAGGCCTTCAACTGTTTGATTGTGTGAGGTCCACCCACATTCTGGAGGGGTAGTCTGGTTTACTCAAAGTCCACTGATTTAAATGTTAGTTACTCTCATCCAAAAAAATGCCTTCACAGAAACATCTAGAATAATGTTTGACTAAATATCTAAGTACTGTGACCGAGCCAAGGTGATACATAAAATTAACCATCACAGGTGTCAAGATAGGTCATTATGCTGTTGATTTTAGGCTAAATTCACAACACCTGAAATTTGAAGTTAACTCTTTAAGTTCTTTATGTGTGGACCTACATATGTTACTTAACCATTTAGCCTCAGCTTCTTATAAAATCAGGATTATATTTATATACCTAGCACTTTTATGGAATTCAAATAAAATAATTCATATAAAATACATTGTGAATAATTTTTATTATAAAAATGTATGCTGTATTATTTTTGATTCTTCTATATTTGTAAAATGAGATGCTTACTAATCAAAAACTCCAAAGTAGCTAGATGATTACTTAAAGTTGAAAGTTCATTTTAAAAGTTTAAAATTACTAGATTTGGCACATCCATAACAAATCATTTTTTATTCAGAGCTTCATTGGTATTGACATTTAATTTAGTTCTACATTTTACAAGCTACTAAAGATCACATGGCTATGTAGAAAACTGAATATTCAGTTAAGAAAAATCTTCAATGCATTAAAAACTGGTGTTGTAGACTGTGGTCCCTAACCCCCAGGCTGCGGAGCTCTGCTGCTCTGTTCCTTCCCTCCCCCGTGGAAAAATTGTCTTCCATGAAACTTAGGAACCAGGGTGAGGGGGAAGCAAGCGAAGCTTCATCTGTATTTACAGCTGCTCCCCATCACTCACATCACCACCTGAGCTCCACCTACCCCACCCCACCCATCCCTGGTCCATGGAAAAATTGTCTTCCACGAAACAGGTCCCTGGTGCCAAAAAGATTGGGGACCACTATGAGGATTGAAATGAAGCAGGCTTTCATTTTCTCATATGAGAATTTTAACTACATGAAGTAGAGCAATGTTAAAAAGATCAAATCTTTTTTTTTAACAGTTCATTCTCAGTCAGGAAGATATAACAACTATTTTTAAAACATTATATGGCAATATATGGTATGAAGAAGGTGGTAGTGCCTCACCTGCTGTCATAAAAGACCAAAGTAGTGTTACTAATGGAGTTTCTAATGCTTCACACCATTCAGGAGGTATGTTCTTAAATTAGTTCCTGCTTTCTCTTTCTCTCTTTTCTGTTTTCTCCCTTCCCTTCCCTACCTTCCCCTCCTCTTTTTCTTTTCTCTTTCTTCTTGTTCCTCCCTTTCCTTCTTTCCTTTTTTCCTCTCATTTTGGGTAAAATAGGATTTATAAATCTTTCCAATCAGCTAATCCTATTCAGGCATCTCTAAATTGTTTATGTTATTAGTCATTGTGTTGGTTGTTTTTTTTGAATCAAAGTTCCTAGTCCTGTTATAACAAAATTCCTTAATATTTATTCTTTTTTCCCCTTCTGCTCTCTTTTCCCTTAGTGTAGCATTTATCCCAGATGGAATATTTTATATTGATATAAGGAATATCAAAATGTTAGAGATTCAGAGAGATGATGATCATTAATAGATGATAGATTTTAACAAATATTTGAAAGATAAATGGTTGGAACAGAGGAGAAGGAACCATAACTCAGCAAGAGGCGTCATCCAATATTGGACCCGGTATACTTTGTGGAATATGGGTTCTGAGTTTAGAACCAGCACGTACAAAGACATGGGTCAGTTAGGGCTGCTAGGATGATTTTACTGCACAAGAATAAAGTTGTTCCCATTAGGGCATTATAGGGGGTCCCTGTTGTGGCCCCACTTGGGGAGGAGAAATGAACGCAGAAGACGACAAACACACAAAGACGGTACAAGACTGCAGCACCCCTCGCCTGCAGAGTCTTTATTTCTAACACTGTTCTTTTGGCATCTGTCCCAGTCTACCCCAACTTTTCCCACCACTGTTTTTGTTCTCAGAATGTTTTCGTCTCAGCATGGACTGGTTCTCACCACTCTGCCTCAGGGAGTTGACCTTTGCGTCTCCTCCTTTGCCCTTTCCCGTTCGCGGGTCAAGGCGCCCTGGCTTGTTTGCAAGTCACAAGGCATCTTGAGGCCGATCAACAAGAAACAATCTGTGTGAGAACAGGTGTTGCAAGAACTGCTTTGTTCAAGCATGGCTGAGAGATGACCCGGTGTCCACCACAGGTCCCCAAACCTACCTACCTCAAAGTGAAACCTACTAGTCCACAAGATCCACCTTTGTAAAGCCCTGAGATATTACACAGCTTTTTCACTCAGGGAAGATCCTAATACAAAAACAACCCTACATTTGCTGCATTACAGGAAAACCTATCCTTACTAGTTAGAATAATCAAACCAGTTCTTTACTGTAAAGTAAGTTACAAGGACCCAAGCATGAAAGAAACTAAGAAAAGCAGAAGAGTATTTTCTGAATGAAACAGGGATAATTGAGGGAACAGAAAAGAAAGTAAACAAAAAAACAAACTCTGATATTCTAAGAGGATTTTGAGACGATAATCTAAGAACTGGATCCTACTAGCACCACCAGCCCCTTAAAGATAGGAAAGCGTTCTTGCAAAGCAAAAATACTGCTGAAATTTTGAAACAAAAATACTAAGCAAGGAGGTAGAACTATTGAGTTGGAATATTTGGTTGAAGTAATCTCCTATGATTTAGAGGGAGAAAAAAATCTCTTTATCTTACGAGATAAAACTTAAGAGTGATGCTTCAGTTCAAAAGATCCAATTCCAGAATAATAAGTGCTGTAGGTGAAATAACTGAGAAAATAGAAGGGAAAAATCTTTCAAAGAAGTACAGTAGTCCCCTTTTGTCTGTGGGAGATATGTTCCAAGACCCCCAGTGGATGCTTGAAACTGTGGATAGTACCGAACCCTACATACGTTATGTTTTTTCCTATACATACATACCTATGATGAAGTTTAATTTATAAACTTTATAAATAGGCACAGTACTCTTATAATAGGCCCAGTACTCAGTAAGAGTAATCTACAGACAGTAAGAGATTAAAAACAATAACTAATAGTAAAATAGAATAATTATAACAATATACTGTAATAAAAGTTGTGTGAATATGGTCACTCTCAAAATAACAGTATTTTTGCACCGTGGTTGACCATGAGTAACTGAAGCCATGGATAACGGAAGACTACTGTAAACTCTCCAGACCTAAGTTAATACTGAATCAAACTCCTAGATACAAAGAATCAACTGAGTTTCAAGCAGATTGAGTAAACTAAAACTCCCCATGCAAACACAATTTTATGAAATGTCAGAATGACTGAGGTAAGATTTCAGAAGTTTCAGAAAAGAGAAACAGGCTGCCTATCAGGGGTTTGGGAACAAAATGATTAAATGATTGATTTTTTTTTTTTTATTTATCATCGATAAAACTGGATTAGATGAGATGGCTGGATGGTTAAAAGACAATGGAGGGATATATTCAAAATTCTAACGAAAGTGATTTTGAGGCTAGGATTCTATACACAGCCAAATCGACACCCAAAATGTGAAAAGAAAATAATCCACAGATTTTCTGTGATTCAGCATTTAGTCAAATATCTTCATACCAGTTCCTAAAGAAATTAGTTTGAAAATATATTCCAGCAAAACAAACAAGGGATCTAGGATAGAGGAAAATATGGGAAGAAAAAACAGTAAGCCTACTCAGGAGTGCACTGAAAAAAAAGAGTCCCCAATTTATCTATGTGATTAATCTAGAAGGTAATTAGTTTTCATTAAAAAGGAATTCAGAATGCTTTAAAGAAAAAAAGGTACATGGAAGAGTGTTGTAAAGAAGAAAAGTAGCATAATTTTTACATAGTATGTAGGATGAGGAGTCAACTACATTAAATAACTGATATAGAAAGGAAGACATTTTCTGTTCTTAAAGAAAATTGCTGCTATATATTATACTGTGGCATGGAAGTAAAGTGGACTAAATTTTGCATGAGTTTGAGCCATTATTGGAATCAGAGAAGAGACAATTTCTTCATTTTTGAGGTACACATTCGTTGTGACAGTGTATCAGCAGAAGTAGTATTACAGTAAACTGTAAGTATCTTCATTGAAAAATATTACATAGTCAAATAACACATGGAAGACTTGATGTATAAATAAGAAAGTAAATGTTATTAACCATGATCACATAGAAATAAAAACATAACTGACCAAAGCTGGAAGGAGGAAAATGGGACAGATGAAGGAAATGGTAAGGGCTTAAATAGCAGGGAGTATAAAGTAATGTCTAAAATTGATGGAACAAAAAATAAAGATTTGAATGTATTATTATTTTAGTCCCTTTCTTCTGGAAATCTTTACACATATACCAAAGTAGCGGGAATAAGGTAATGAACCCACATGTACTTATCACCCAATTTCTAGTAGCATGTGGCTGCTTTTATTACTGCTTTAACTCTGTTGTTCTTCCCTCTTCCTCCAACCCTAGATTATTTTAAAGCAAACCTCAATGTTATAACATTAATTGCTACTTATCTATAATCAATAAGGACTTTACTTTTTTTTTTTTTTTTTTTTTTTTAGGCAGAGTCTCGCTCTGTTGCCTGGGCTAGAGTGCTGTGGCATCAGCCTAACTCACAGCAACCTCAAACTCCTGGGCTCAAGTGATCCTCCTGCCTCAGCCTCCCAAGTAGCTAGGACTACAGGCACGCACCACCATGCCCAGCTAATTTTTTTTTATTTTTAGTAGAGACGGGGTCTCACACTTGCTCAGGCTGGTCTCGAACTCCTGAGCTCAAGCAGTCCTCCTGCCTCGGCCTCTCAGAGTGCTAGGATTACAGGCGAGAGCTACCATGCCCGGCCAGGACTTTACTTTTTAAATATAGTTATAGTAACATAGTCACCACCAAAAATTAGCAATGCATCCTTAAAACTATGAAAATATCCAATTAGGGTTTATATTTCTCCAGCATGTCTCATAACTGTCTTATTACAAGTTTTGTTTTTTTTAACAATAATGATAAAAGGCTCAATTCACAAAATGTACTCAGAAAAATTGAGAGAAATAAAAAAGAAAATATATATAGAATCATAGTTGGGGATTTGAACACACCACTCTTAATAATTGGTAGGATATACACCAAAAAAATCAGAAGAATATAGAAGACTTGAACACTGTCAACAAACTTGGCCTAGTTGATATTGATATAATATTGCACTCAACAATTGCAGAATATACTTTTTCCATAAAAGATTTCTGGAATGTTCACAAAGATGTACCATTTGGAGGACTGTAAAGTTTTCTGACCCCATGGGATTAAATTAGAAGTCAATAACAATAGGCTATGAAAAAAGCTTGAACTATTTGGATATTACATAATTTCTAAATAGCCCATGAGTCAAAAAGAAAGAGGAAGGGGAATTAGGAAATCATTTGTACTGAGGATAATGAACATAATCTGTCAAAATTTGTGAGATGCAACTAAAGCAGTGGTGAAAGAAAATTTTATCTGTCAAAGATATTAGAAAAGAGCAAGAGTTTTAAAATCGAAGCTTAAATCTTCTACATCAAGAAACTAGAAAAAGAAGAGCAAGTGAAACCCAAAGTAAATAAAATTTACAGCAATAGACAGCAGTAAAAATAAGAATAAAAACCAACAGAAAAGAAACAGATAAACAACAGAGAAAATTAACAAAGCCAGAAAATTATTTTTATGGAATGACTAATAAAATTGGTAACCCCAGCAAGGCTGATGATAGAGAAAGAGAGAACACAAATTTCCAGTATCCAGAAGTAGATCACTGCAGATCATTATGAAAAGAATTAAATTTTACTGTTGAATTCTATTAATTATTTAAGTAAGGAATAATACCAGTGTTATACAAAGCCTTTTGGAAAATAGAGGAGGAGGGAACACTTCCCTAATTATTATATAAAGCAATTAATACTCTTATTAAAAATAGAAAAATCCACTTTAAGGAAAGAATATCACATACCAATATTCCTCATGAACACAGAAAAAAATCCTCACATATTAGCATATTGAATTTATCAATACGGATACAAGAATATTACATCTTGAGTAAGAATTATCCTGAAATGCAAAGTTGGTTTAGCACTTAAAAAGTTAACATAACTCACCAAATTGTAACAAAGTAAAGGGGAAAAATCATATGATAACCTCAACAGATGCAGAAAAAGTATTTGACAAAATACCGTGCCTATTCATGATAAAACAAATTATCTAAAAGTATACTTAATGGTAAAATGTTGGAAATTTTCTCTCCAAAATAGAAGTAAGGCAGGAATGTCCACAATCACCATTTCTGTCCAACGTTTCACTAGCAGTCATTGACAGAGCAGTAAGACCAAAAAAAGGATTAATGGGTCTAGACAGACAACATGATCAATTACTTAGAAAACCCTAAGAAGTCTTCAAGAAATTGATAGAATGAATTAATTTAGTATTTTTAACAATATATAAGGCTAATGTGTAAAAATCTTATATTACTAATTGGGAAATAAAATTTTAAAAATACTATTTGCAGTAGCATCAAAAAATATACTTAGGAAGAAGTTTAACAAAAAAACATCTAAGACCTTCCACTGAAAAATACTGTACATTAATGAGAGAAACTAAATAACTTAAATATGTAGATAGGTGTATATAACTGTGTATGTGGATTGAAAAATCTCAGTGTTGTTAAGATATCATTTTTTACCACATTGATCTATAGATTGAACATAATTCCAATCAGACTTTATTTTAGTAGAAAAGGAGAGATTGCTTTTAAAATTTATACAGAAATCTTAAGGACCAAAACAATATTGTAAAAGAAGAATAAAGATTTATATGATCTCATTTTTAAAATTTCTGTAAATTTATAATGAGTCATATAGTATTGGCATAGCATAGACACATGGGTTGGTGGAAGAAAATAAAGTCTGTTAGATACACAGATATAGTCCATTCATTTTCAGCAAAGTTTATTCAATAGGGAAAGGGTAGGCTTTTTAACAAATGGTGTTGTCACAACTAGGTAAATGTGGAAACATTGAACCTTGTCCCTTCACACTGTACATAAGAATTAATTTTTGAAATAGATGAAAGATGTAAATTTAAAAGCTAAAACATTTAAACTTCTAGGAAAAACATGGACGAATGTTTTTATTGGTTATGAGGTAGCCAGAGATTTTTTTAGATAGATACCAAAGCATTAAACATAAAAGAAAAACTATATGAAGGAGACTTCATCAAAATTTTAAATTTCTGCTTGTGGGGATCTGTCCTGAAAACGGGAGCCTTCGGGGGTGTGTTTGCTGCCCGGAATACTGGGGTCCCTAGTGACATAGCAACTACCCCTAAGGCGTAGCTCTCCCATCTGAGATGCACTAAGTATTCCATATTATAGGCTTGGTTAAGTAGAATAGTTAATTAGTAGTGAAATGTCCTTTTGTCTCAAGCTTGAGAAAGCAGAAAAGTTATTTACGGCTGGAAGACAGCCTCACAGGCTCCAGAGAGTCTCCTGCCCTGGGATCCCAGGCTGGGGAAAGTAGATAAGGGAAAATAATTACTTGCAGGCTTGACAAGACTGAGGT
>CAUYRT010031465.1:0-16407 GCA_963574885.1 Lepilemur ruficaudatus
GGCAGGAGGAGGTGGGCAGACAGTAAGCAAATAGGATCATTACAAGTGGAGTTAGTGCCACAAGGAGAGAGCAGGGCGATGGGGGCATAACTGGAGGCAGCCACTGCAGAGGTGGACAGGGAAGGTTTTCTGAGGAGTTGACACTTGAGCCGAACCCGAAGCATGGGATGTAGCCAGCAGTGCCAAGTGCTGGAAACAAGCTTCTCTCCCTTTGCATAAGGCCTTGAGAGCCCCACTTATCTCTAAGGACTAACCTTGAAGCTGTCATCCATCATTTGTTCCTTAAACTGCAAAGGCTTAGAGAAGGCAGACGTGAAAGTCGCTGAGTCCCCGAGGAAGAACTGGCACCACTGAGTACACAAAAAAGCTCAGAACCAGGAGGCGGGGGACATGCCCAACAAAATGTGTCCCCTGCAGGACTTTGCCTAGTGGCAGCATGTGCATTTGCTTGCCACACACTCTTGTGCTGTATCATAAGCACCTAATTTTGTGCAGTGGATTGACAATTGAGCGTGACCACCCACGGTGGTACCAGCAGCACTCATGCCCTGAAAGGTTGACCCGGGGCCATACTGGGTGGAGGCGGCTTGGTCATGACTGAAAATGACTTGGGATCATGGGAGAGAGCTAAGGTCAGGGTGAGAGGGAATGAGGCCAAGTAGGGCTGGGAAAGTCAACAGAAGGCATATGGTTAAGCAGGAGAGATGTGCTGGGAGCCAAGTGGGCGGGTGGGGTGCTGAGCAGAAGTTGGTGCCCTGAGGAGACCAGCCAAGCCCTGTGGCATGGGAACGCACTGTGGGTCATTGGAATTATTTTCAGAGCATGGATGAAGCCACCCACTGCTAAAAACAGATGGACATTTAGGCAAATGTAATCAGCTGCATTTCTGACCATATGAAGAAACGTGTGCCCCTGAGGTTTATGGCCTTAGCATTTTCCTCTTGTTGGACGCACTTAGGTTTCATTCATATCCATGGACATTATGAATGCCTCAGAGACCTTTTTCAGAATTCCAGAATTTCTTCATTCCTTGGATAACAGCCTAGTTTCCAGTTCACGTCTGGGCTGTAGCTATTGACTTGTCAATTAAGTTTAAAAATCAAAACAACAATAAAAATCTACATACATATGCTGGTTTGAAAGTTTCAGGTTTTTTGGGTTTTTTTTTTCCATTTAGGTACAATGTGGTGGGTAGCCAAACTAAGAACTATATGCAAGGAGCCACCTAGTGAACAGAACTTAATGATGTTAATGCAGACAATATGAAGCTGCTAAAAATGGGGGTCTATTTTCGAGGCTACTTCTGGAATCTCCTCTTGTAGGTAGTTGGAGAAATGTGTGCATTTTAGTCACATTCTGTTTTTTAAAAATAGTACTTAGCCTACTTCGTGATACGGCAAGAAAAGGCTTGATCTGTTTTAAAAAGTAATAGCTAATGGTAAAAAGGGGTTTTTACCTTTTTGCAGTCAGAGAAATTTGTGCATTTTAGTCATATTCTATATTTTGAAAATGGTACTTAGCATACTTTGTGGTGCGGCACGAAAGAACTTAATCTGTCTGCTTTAAAAAAGTAATAGTTAATGGTAAAAGGGACAGGCACCCAGAAAGAGTATTAATTTTCTGTTCATTCTCTCCTGGAGGTGCCAGTTATTAGCTGGAGTTAGGAGTTCTGATTGTCAGACTAAATGGAACTTTGTACCCACATTAAAAGCATTATCATTAAGCAATGACTGATAACAAAGAGCACATTAATATTGGAATGGTAGGCAGCAGTGTAGAAAAGCCTGGAATAAAAAGCAGGCGACTCAGCCCTCTGATAAAACTTGGGTTTATCTAATGTTTCTCTAAGCAGCTTAGTATTAAAGTTCCTTACATTGGTTTTCTTCACTAGTTCTAAGCTGTGAATGCCTAATTTTGAGAAAAAAAATAGCATGGTGTCAATGTCTACGTTCTAGTAAGATATACGTGTGTTGTCATTGTGGGCAATGTCCGGATGTTTCTGGGTCATCCTTGTGTGAAGCTAGTACCGCACTAAGACCTCTGCTCCCCTGAGAGGCCCCGCCACGGGGAGGGTCGGTGCCTGGAGGGGTTGGTCTTGCATTGTCTGTCTAATCCCATCACAGAGTCCTAGAGCCTTGTAAAACTAAACCAGATGCACGGCTGCCCAAAGCAGCTTTCGTGTGTTATTACCTGGAGATAATAAATGACCTCTTAAATTCTCATCCCAGCCCCTAATCCATGCATGCAGCAATTAGTCCACAAGTTCAACACAAGCTTTTTACCCAATTTTTAAAATGGAACACAGTTGTTTCTGTACTGTCTCTCTAGGGACATTTCATCTTGTGGAGGTTTGTCTTTCAAAGATTCTCCTCTTTGGTTCCCTCTTTCCTCCATCCTGATCTCCCCACCTTAAACAAATACTTCCCCCTTGCCCCACATTTCAGGTCACAAGTAAAGAGAAAGTGATGAATCGAGAATGATCCAGCGACAGTCTTTCCCTTGGTGAAATGTTTAAATCCGACCCCTCGAGGCATTGAGTCTAGAGAATGAATTATGCGCAGATGAAAAGCAGGGAAGTTTCTGGTTCAGGGGACACATTTACTCCGTCACTCCCTATGGAAGCCCAGTTCATTATTAGGGCCGGCCATGGGAGATTTAACATCAGCCTTTTGTTAGGAGGGAGCCTGGAAGGAGACACGCAGGCAGAAGCTGTCTGTTGTTACAAGGCTTTTCCTTGCAAGAGGAGGACGACATTCACACATTTGAGTGAAGGTCTGTGGTGGGACTGAACCTTCATCCTCCCTCAGGTGGATAGCATATATGCTAATGCAGAAGTGGTCTTTGACAACAGCTTTTGAGGTGTCTGCCTTTTGCTCAGTATTTAATCTGTGAGTATAAATGTACTTTTTTTCTTCTAACCATTTACAGGTTATTTTAGAAAGCTGCTGCTTATAAGAGAAGAAAGTATTCATTATTATATCAAGGATTGGTAAATCTCTTCTTAAACTCTTATAATATTTATGGATACTTAAACGTGTTTACAAAATGCCTAATATCACAAAATATTCTTCCTTTCTTTCTGAGTAAAAATCTGCGTTTTCAAGTGCATTTGAAATAACACGGCCCACTTTACCTGGTATTTAAGAACAGGCTGATTTTGACAATCCTAAAAACCTTTAACCAAAGAACACTGTATGAGGCGGGAATTAATAGTGTGGCCTTGATCTCAAACGAGTGCAAGTCCAGTGATTGGTAAAGAAAGGAGTTTTTATGGGTCCCAGGTTCTTCTCTCACCTTGGCGCGTATGGAGACACTTTTGAAAGGAGCTCTAACACCTGGTCAGCTGGACGTGGCTTCCAGTCAAGCACTAATATTTCTTAACATTACTTAAGAAACCACTTGAGTTATAAGGCCTTCAGAAATCATTATATGCCCAAGCTCAAAGAAATAAGTTTCTCAAGTGAAAGAAAAATGCAGTTTTTCTTTGTTATCTCTTTCCCAGTCTGCTCTTGTGTTTCATTCATGTGAAACTGGGTGAAGAGTACACTGTATGTGTTTATTCTAAACTGTCGGTGGTGAATTTCTTCTCCCAGTGATGGAGGAATATGTCGAACACAGAGATTGTTGGGAGAGAAAAGAAAGACAGTCACAAATATGCATATAGTTGTCAGTGCAAAATGTGTGAGTGGAGTATATTGGCATGAGATGGGTTGAATTTTCAGAACATTGTCTATTGAACATGAAGTTTCCAATTGAATGTGGATTTCTTTAGGGAGTGACATCAATAAAGAACCTTTAAAGGATCCAAAAGGTCATTTAAAAGTTTAGCTTCAAAGTGGGTTTGGGGTAAGTCTAAACCAAATGGGGGGCCTCCGTACAGAGCGGCAGACGGTAGCCAACCCCCCATGAAGGCCTGTGTGTGCTAAGATGGCCATGTTCGAACTCAGGAAGCTTCGTGAACTCAGATTTTAGTTGTTAAAAAAGAAAAAAATCAAAGTCAAAATAGGTTTCACTGAGCAAACAAACAAATACCCACTGTTTTGTCCTCCAAAAGGAGTGATCAGTGAAAGTATAAAGAGAGAAAATGAGGAAAGGTAGCTCCCTACCCTGAAGTATGGCTGTGATGGTCTGTTTGTAAGGGGGCGGGGGGGGGGGAAGAGAGACCAAATCAATGACATAAGAAATAATTTCAGTTAACACATAATGCTAGTAGCTATGACGTTTTACATATTTGTCTAATTTTGAAAAACTGCTCGTCTGGAATAATTGCCAAATTTGTTCATGTACAGAATTGTAGAATATTTTGCAATTGGGTTTTGGGCCCAGGACTAGTAAGGTGGTAGGTTCGTATTTTGGTTTACACAGTTTGGGGCTTGCCAGGCCTTTATCCAGGCTTTGCTCAGTAGGGTAACTCACGCCTCACAAAAAATTCCATTTGTTTTAGTAAGCAGAAACACAGTGTCTAATTTGTATGGCTCAATAACTGCTGGGAAGCATACACTTGCTGTACCTCTCCGCCCAGCGCCACCACCAAATGTTGAATAAAGGATGAAACTGAACAAAATCAATACATTGGTCCTCAGCCTGAGGCTGTCCTTTTTCTGAAGTCATGTGTATGGTCACCATCCTCAGACAAGCCCCAATGGTGACTTTGCCTGCTGGAGGTCTGAGGGACTTTTGTTTTTCTGGGTGTTTTCCATTTTCCTGCTTGCAGAAAAAAATAGAAACAACCACATACTGCCACCTTCCCAGAAAAGCCTTTTAACATTCACGTAATCAGTGTATAAATACATTGTGATTGTGAGTTTATTTTCAAGTAGGAGCAATGAACGCACATTCATTTTAAAGTGAAATTTTAAATACAATATTAAAATATGGTGCCCCGGGGACTGTAATGTTAGGAAAGCGCCCCTTCCTTATCTAGTATTGTCTGTGCTGTCGCACATACCAGGTCTTAAACACTTGGTGATCTGGTGAAGGTGCTGATCAAAACCACAAAGCAGGGCACAGTGCTTTGACTTTGTTCTTTGCAAGGATGGCACAGGGAGAAATGCTTACGTCCCAGAGGCCACATGGCAGGTCATCTAAGAATAAACTGTTGTTTCCATGTGGAAGACATGCTGATCTGAGTGTGAGAATAAAGCTTGCACAGTGCATTGCTCCTTATTCCATAGCATTCAGTATGACCTTACCTTTCATAGCCATTTGTTTTTCTTAATTGAGTCTTTGGAAATTACGCAGTGAATTAAGAAATTTGTATCTTGAATTGTGGTAATTCCTACCTTCAATAGATGTTCACACATCTGGTAATATTCCCAAGGACCAGAAATCCAGGGTGGGAGTTTGTGTCCACATTTGTAAGGGAAGGATTATTAATGACTCTCACCCTGCATTCCTCACGGGATTCTTTCAAGATCAGTGGACTCACTGTAACTCTAAAATGATATAAAACTTCCTTGTGTTGTCTATACAGCACTTCTGCAGACTAGGCAGGGATGGGTACTTTTACCTTTATACTGTCACATAGACTGAGACCCAGGAAATTATAATGAAATCTTAGGATTTAGGCTGTGTCCCCAGAAGGGCTAGGACTATTTAATACTCTCTCACCTGACCCCGGTCATTTAAGTTTGGCTGTATTTAAAGTGCGCTGATAGAAACAGTGGGAGCCGAAGGAGTTTGGAAGAGAAAAGGGTAGAAGGCAACGCAGGAACAGAATTCTTTTTCCACTTTGGCTGCTGCCTGACTTACTTGAGTGTCAGAAGGGCAGTTCCCCTTCCGTGGAGAGGGAGTCAGGACCCTGAGCTCTCAGGCCTGAAATCAGAAGGGCTGGATGTTTGGGTGGGGGCTGACAAAGGGAGGGAAAGACAGCCACAGAATGATAAGAATTTAGAAGTGCCTTGCTGAAATTTGTAAAAGGAAGATAGATTATAAGACTATTTTAATCAGCATGAATGGTAAATAGAAATTAAATATATTGATTTCATTGCTATTAATTTGAAGTGTTGAAGTCTGTTTATTTAATGTGGTTGTTATTGTTTTATTTTAGGAAAAATGAAAAAATTCTAACCTTTATTGGTTCACCCTTACTCTTGGTCGGTCCTCTAACCTAGTTTTCCCGCAAGTCCCTTAACACATGGTTGCTCCCACCACAGGGTTCCTGGGGACTGCAGCTGTGTTGGTTGGAGAGGGGGTGTGGCAGGGAGTTGAGCGGTAAGCCTGCTAACTGAATTTCTAGAGTTTTTCTAAAGCACAAATTCAGTGCTATTTTCCTGGTTCACCTGGTTATCTTAATGAACTCCTTGAAGTCAGGGAGTGCCTTTACTTATAACTTGCCTGTGTGTGCTAAGTGTATGGTTAGATTATGAAAAGACAGGTGTTGTCCCTAGTTGAATGATATCAATAAAGACCCGGAGGAAAGTGTGTTTCATTGACAAATATGACTCACTTCCTTGTTCTTACAGATTTTTAAAAAGCTATCATGTCTCTTTTCTTGTATATTTCTTTCTCTTATGTAATCCCAGAACATTTTTACTCACTTGTATATGAATGATTTTTCTAAAAGACAGATCTGTTTGTCTTCCCTGCTTTGTGTTTAGTTTTGCTTTTAAATCAACTGGAGCAAAAATTCCATCTCAGCCTGGTTTGATGCCATCTGGTATAGCTCTGGGCCTCAGCACCTCATTCTCCATCAGTATATTGCCTGGTAATGCAAAAGCGTTCCATTGCTGCCTGAAGAATAAAACCACTGAGAAAGTACATCAACTGCCAAAAGTGGTGCCAGTATATGAAAATTACATCAAACAGTCCAAAATGTTTTAAATTTTGAATTATTTATTCTTATTTATTTTTATGTAATTTGCAAAAGTGATTAAAGAAAGACTGGACTTTAAAAGCAAATATTTTTGTCTTATAAATGATAAAGAGAACAATTGAAGTTATTAACCAAAAATAAAAAACCTTTAATAATGATGCAGAAAGTGGTAATTATGGTCACATTATCTGAGAGTCTAATGCCATGAGATCTGTCAGATCTTCATAAGAGGATAATTTAGAGATAAGGGTGCTTCTGGGGATGGATGGATGGATGGATGAATGATATTTATTTTTATATTTATTTATAAATAAAAGTTTCGCCCAGCACTTTGAAGTAGAAAGCAGATTTTTATTACTTTAATAAGACTAAGTCAGAACTCCAAGCACAACTGTTTTATAAACACACGGATTTTTGTGTAAAACCTGTAAACTATAGGTTTTGATATATCTAGTCATGCTTTAAAATGTTACTTCTTTATCTCTAAATACCATTTGGCACTAAAGGAATCAAGAGACCCTGGAGAAGTGACTGGTTTTAGGTTTGAGGCAGAGAAATGTACAGGTTGAGCCTGGAACGTCTGGACCTCAGGGTACCTCAGAGGGAAATTCCTTTTTGTAGAATTATCTCAGCTAATAAATCAAGAATGAATAATAGAATATCACTTTGAAGTTTCTGATCAATCATTGGCTCTAGGCAGATATCATCAGTGGCTAGCAATGTCACAGAAGGAGTCAGCCAGACATTATGTGCCTCCTGATGGAGGTTGAAACACGGCATGAAGTAGTCTTGCCACAACCCTCTACCCCATCAGAACTTGAATCAGATCAAGCCTCTTCTAGATGGAATTACCAGTTTATAGAAGTGCAAAGGAAGGAGAAACATGTTAAACCACACCAATGGATGCAAAAGGAAAAATCCAGATTATGGAGACTACCAGACAACCGAGTTCCTTCAACAATTAAAATAAAAATTGCAAGGAAAGACTAGAAATGGAGAAGAAACCTATAAGAAATTTAAAGAACATATCAAAGAATCACGATATATGAACCTTATTTGAATCCAGATTCAAACAAACTGAAATAGAATTATAAGCCATTGAAATGCATATTTGATATTAAGTAATTATTTTCATTTTTAGGTATGATGATAGTTTTGTGGTTTGGTGTTTTGTTTTTTAGTGTCCTTATTTTTCAGAGACACACAATGAAACATAGGTGAAATGATTTGATGCTTGGCACTTAACGACAAAATAACCTGGTTTAGGAAGCAGGAGTAAAATTGGCAGAGGAACAATTTATGGGAGTATAAATTGGTCAAGTATTGATAATTATTGAAGCCAAGGAGTAAACCCAACTGGTTTGTTATTCCATTCTCTCTCCTTTTGCATGTATTTGAAAAGTTCCAAAATAAAATTTAATACATATCTATAATATATACATATTCTACAAAATAGGTAAAATTGCAAAGTTTCATCTGGGTTTAAATGTTAAAAAGAATCCTTTATTGCTACACACCTACAAGAATGGCCAAACTCTGAAACACTGACATTTGCAAGTACTTGTAACGAAAGTGCTGTGAAATAATGTAGAAAATTAAAAGACAACTCTGGTGTACCCTGTTATAAACCTGATAACTTTTTAATATCACACAGACTTATTGTCAAAAGTAAGACTCTAAATTGTGTCATAAATTAGGAATCTCAGAACCTGAGGAACCTTTGCATCTGGTTGGGGAAGATATAAAATGGTACTACATGAAAAATACATGAAATTTAATAATTTTAATATTAATATTTTAATATTTTAATAATATTAAGGAAAATATGTAGAATAGAGAAAGAGAAAAAGAAGCTAAAGGGCTTAGCCAGAGCAGGACTATTACATCCCCCAAATCTCTGCCAGGGATCCTAACCTCAAATAGGTGTCTTTTAAGTTTCTGAGTTAATTTTTTCCTTGTAGATAAATAAACTTGTTTTTTTTTTCCTAGTTGGGGAATGGCAGTCAATGTGTATTCTACCTCGATAACCCAAGAGACTATGAGCAGACATGACATCATTGCGTGGGTTAATGACATAGTATCTTTAAACTACACAAAAGTGGAGCAACTTTGTTCAGGTAAGAGATTATCTTTTAAGTGTTTGCCTAAATGTTTACGGTCTGTCATGTGGAATGGGATTTTATGAAACACAGATGATATATTTTGAATAGGAAAAAATACATATCCCGATTGATATATGATTAAAGGGGGAAAACTCAGGTATAACTAAGGAACATGAGTGGGGGTGTTTATGAGCCTCCAAGAGCATAGAGCCATCCCAACACATGTTCTGAACTGTCTCTTGGTCTCTTGCTGGAGTTTGAAATGCCGCTTTACTGTCTCCTAGCCTCCTTTCTATCATCCTCTGCCACCACACTTATCTCCTGAAAATACAGATTGGATCTTGCAACACCCTCCTTAAAAACCTCAAGTTCCCCGTGGTCCTTCCTGCAGGAGAAACTTCAAACTCCCTTCAGGGACTGATGAGGTCCTTTCTGTTCTGCCTGCCACCCATCTTCTCACTCCCGTGCTTCACATCTCTCTTCCTCATGCCTCAGCCCTGCAAAATACTCTTTGTTCCCTAAAGACTCTTTCCCTTTTGCATCCCTTAGCTTTTCTCATGTTTCCTTTGCTAAGAAGGTTTTTTTCCTTCTTTCTGTTTGTGGGAAAATCCTGTTCACACTTGAAAATCCGGCTCACCTGCCACCCCTGCTGTGAAACATTCCCCAACCTCAGGGGCTCTGTGGTGTTCCTGAAACACTGTGCCCGCCCCTCCAGAATGACACTTGCCACATTGTGTTATAAGGTCTAACTCTTACTGCCCCTGAAGGTACTGAGAGTCCTTGAGGACAGGACTACATTTTATCCTTTGTCAAATGCCTGTGGTTGCCCATGCCTGGGATAAAGTAGGTCTGCAAGGAATGCATATTGACTTACACTTGTTTAAAAAGTAAAAGGATTTGACTTCAATGATAAAGTAAGGGCATATTATAAGAACATCTGCTGGCAAAGTCATTCATTCTTTGATTCCAGTATTTATCAAATAAATAAATAGTTCTTTGGAAACAGGGATTATTTTCTTCTTGTAAACTAATAGATAAGAGATTTCCCTTTTGCCTCTGGCTCTAACTTGAAAATGGTATTAGAAAATAGAAAATATTACTGAAATGTATTCGTGCAACATTCCTATGAGCCAGAATAGATATGAAGGAGTTATCAGTTTTAGCTGATGCAGTGGCATTGGACATTCTGCTGTCTTTGCCAGTAGGTCATGTGTGTAAAAAAAGATTTCGTGCAGTGCCTTCAGAATTTGGAAAGCCACCTGTAATCACTCTCAGATCATGTCTGATTTCAGCACCAGTGGGTACCAGTTTAGGTATTCTCCCTTCGCCAGGTCTGGATTGTATCAGAACATCCTAGAAGACTAGCTTTTAATGGTATTGACATCTCTTCCCCCATGATCATTTTTCCCGTAAGGAAGGCAGTGAGGTTGGCTAGAACCTAGGCATTGCCTCACCTACCTCTCTGTGCCTACACCTCAAACATAAAGTCCTGTGATTTATGAGGTTGATAGTGGGTGCTAACTAACCAGTTCTTTGCTCTTCAATACAAGCTAGAAAAAAAACTGACTTAGACTACAGTGATGATATACCAGGTATATATATTGCTGGTTACTGAAAGGGCTCCAGATGTTACTTTCAGAAAAAGAATTCCCACTGTATCTTGCTCTACTTCAGATCTTCAGTCACTCGGATATTATTGTGCTGTTCTTGCTGTGCATTCTGGAGCTCTCTAATATTTTATTTTTAATTTGCTGCAAAAAACCAAAAACCGAGTTTCTCTGTTATTAACAGTCCCTTTGTTAATAGCACACACCACTTTGTGTCATGGTTGTTTGTGAAATGGTCCGTTTCTCCTCAGGGCCTGACACAGTGTTCCCTGAGAAATGCTCATACTGGGGATGAATAAACAGCACTTTGCAACTGCTGAGCGGCAAAAACAGAAACGTGTATCTTAGTCACAAAGTGGATGCATGTACATGTAGATAAGGGGAATGGGCTGGTTATCAAGAAAAAGTGACACGGGAAGGAAGGGTCATAGAGAAAACTCCCAGTCATGAGTCTTCAATGTTAAGGGAACCCGTGAGGAGCTTCCTGTGCAATACACTTGGACAGTTTTTGGTAGGGGCAAATGGAATATGAGCAAATTAGACTATTTTTAGATACAGTAGTAGATGTTTATGAGCAACATACATAATATTCGCAGAACTTTAAAATTTCTGCAAAGGCAAATTCAACAAAATTTTAAGCAACGTTTGTGAAGGATGCTTATACAGTTATCTTAAAGCATTAGTGTACAATTACAGCCATTTGTAGCTGCATTGCTACCAATTGTGACTTGATAAAAACCTGTAGAGGCAATTTTGATCACTGTTAAACAGGTGAAATTTCCATTAGGATAACTTGCTGTCTACCTAAGGTTATAAGGTTGATGGTTCAGAAGAAAGCAGATTTAAAATTTCTTTCTGCTCTGAAACATGTTTCTTTTTTCTTTTCTTTTCTTTTTTAAAGGATGTATTTCAGAAACAAAAAGGACTCACCCAAAGGGAAAGTATAGGATATAAGAAACATTGGTCAACACCGAAATTGATAAAATATATGGATAAAGTTAAGTGTTTTATGGATTATCTGATTGAAGGGTTATCTCAAGACAACCCTATAAGACAATTACTGTTCTTACCCTCATTTGACAGATGAGGAAACTGGGGCAGAAGAGGTCAAGTAACGTGCTCAACATCACAGAGCTATTGAATGGCTGAGTTAGAATGTGAACCCAAGTTTCTTGCTGGAAAAAGAAAACTGTTAATCTCCATAGTAGAGAGATGGGTCTTTTATTTTAGGCAGTAGTTTTCTCAGGTTATAAACCATGGCCCATATGCAGATTGTATCTCCTGGGGAGCTGCTGAAAAAGCAGGTGCGTGGGATCTTTGACCTAAATCAGGACCTCTGGGTGCAAAGCCTGGAAATCTACATTTAAGAAGTAACCCAAGTGCTTTTGTGTAGCAGACTAGAGCTTGCAGTACATTTTTGAGAAACCCCAAACCACTAAAAGTGAAGATAAATTATCCAGAACCTATCAGGAACTTTCCTTATTTGTAATTTAATCTGTGACTTTTGTCCTCAGCAATGACATTTAGCAGAAGGAAGCTATCTTTCTATTTATTTATTTATGAATTTATTTATTTATACCCTTCATTGTTCTAGAAGACATTTAAGGCAGCCAGGACACTGTTATTAGGATAAGAACAAAATCAAATATTGTTGACCTAAGTGATTTATCGTCTTCATACTTATGAGTAGTCAAATTTCTTGGGTAATGTTTCTTTCTTCGTTTAATTCCTCTTTAATTACTGTGGGATTTTATTTTAGTGGTGTGCTCTGGAAAAACATACACAAAATACCTTTACATAGTTAAACTGATTATTTTTTCTTGTTTAACAACATTATTTCTTACTATGTTTTTTAAAAATTTATACTCTAATCCTGGTGGTTCCCATTTTGCATTTATTTTCCTATTGCATTACTTCCTATTTCTTTTTTTTTTTTTAATTTCCAGCTAAGAGATCTCCCTCCACCTCAGTATTAAAACTAACATCACCTTTTCTTTAGCTCACAAAGGGCTGAAATACTACCTCACATTGGTGTTGCATTTGCTTCAGAATTGTCTGCCTTTATATAGTATCTCATTTGTTCCCATGTAAGCATTTTTAAAAGCTCTTTAAAGGAAAGATGGTGTGAGAAGGTAGAACACTTGGAAATACATTGTAGTAAGTTGCAAAATAATAAAAAGTGACTCACTTTTGTCTCCTGTTATTTTATCCCAGGGATGTAACCTTATGAAAATTTTCTTTGAACGTTAAATCTGGGTCATGTAATTATATGTGTATTTGGTTTGCATTTATTTCTTGTGAAAAGCAACCTTTAAATTTCAAGTTAAAAAGTGGGCTATATAAATGGAGAGCAGAACATCGATGACTATGAATACTACCTGTAAGAGCATGAAAATATGATATTGCTCACCTAAATCTGTTTTGAAATGAATAATAGTGGTGAATTTCACGTGGTGGAATGGGGTGAGGGGTGCCTTGAACCACTTGTAATACCAGATTAGTCTAGCTTAGAAATAGTTTGTATTTTTTGTTCAATTGCTTTATAAAATTTATAGGACTTTTGGGAGTATAGGGGATGTATTGTTTTTGCTTTAGTACCAGCCCAAACCAGTTCGCTAGGTGTTTCATAAGGTAATGATGAGAGTGAATGGGCAGCATGTTGCTAAAAATCCCTAAAAAGCAGCTTTAGCAACTTTAAACTCCTTAGTGGAGATGATAAAAGAGAAAATAGATTATATGGAGAGGAAGAAGGAAGAAAAATGGACAGGGAGTACGATGGAGTGGAAGAAAGTGCATCTTTTCCTTTTCCTCTTCCTCCCCTCTCTCCCCTGCTCCGACATACCAAGCCTCATTTGAAATTTCTTCGTGATGTCTCTTTTTCTGTGTCCAGATCCTCTCTCCTAGGCTGAGGCTAAGCAGCAAAGCCAGTGGGTCCAGTGCTGGGTCATTGTCAGCACTTGGCCGACTGGGTATCTGCCTGTGACTCTCCTACCTGTCACAAGGCTACTGCATGCTGCCCAGGTCTCTCTGTGCGCCTTCCCTCCCTCCTTCCCACTCACTCTCCAGGACAGCAAACACCTGATTTATGGCAGATGCTGAGATACAGTCCACATGTAGAAGGGGCACTGCCTGGACTGTGACTTTACCCTGGACTGCCACTCTGCTGCTTAAGAGCTCAGTTATTTTCCTGAGCATTTTAGCATCTTAATAAAATGTTATTTGAATTAAGCCATTTTCAGATGGAAAATTTAGGTATTTTCTTATCTGGCTTTAAAAAAAGAAAGATAGAAAATGATCAGGATTTGATTCAGTTTCAATTTGTGCTTCTCCAAATTGGTTCAAGCTTTGTCTTGGATCAAGTTTCTGGTATTTTGTTCTTCCAGGAAAGCTTCTGAATTTGGCTGATGATACTGTAGTCACATTTACAATTCTGGGTACATGATGGCTCTGTGGAAGGGACTAGGATATACGGTACACTCTGGGATTCCTATAGGTGTGGCCATCTGAGGTACAGGTGCTCTGGGCTTTGCCCTGATGGCAGTTGTCCCTGACTGAGCCCAGAAGGGTGTTCTTTGTGACCATTTTTGGCTGCAGATCTGTGCCTGTTAAATAGGTTGATCCCAGCCTGGTGTAGCGTCCCCTGTGCCTCCTCCCTTCCATCCGCAGAGACCTCTGTCAGGACAGGTTAGTGATGAAATCAGCTCAGAGTCTAAATTTAGTAGGGCTTGTCTTACTGGCTCTCTGGTATTGAAACCAAGTAAGGATATTCTGTCAGTGTCTGTAAGCCCAAGAGTTTGCTTAGCTTTATAAAATCATAGAGTGTGATTTTCTGTGCAAAAGTTACATCATCTCAGATTCTGTTATTATTGTTAGGTAACTAATATAATGAATAGTATTCTACTTGTGATGTATTATTTAGAGAGTTTTTTTTTGTCTGTTTTTTTGCTGACAGTTTTTCTCTCTAATTTGACATAAGCTAATTTTAAAATCAGCCTGTTTGGTCCCAGCATACCAACTCACAGGAGAAGAATGGGGCAAAAAGGGAGTTGGGTAATGGCAGGGAGGGGTCCGGCGTCAGGTGCAGTTGCAGCAGTGCGTAAAATACCCAAGTGTCTCCGTTAATGCACTGGTTGAAAGGGAGTTTATTTTTTGACAGACTAGCAAATACAGTAGCGTTTTTTTTCTCTTTCAAATTTGTTTGTTTACATATATCCTGATACTTTGCTACTGAAGATAAACATAAATTGGTTTTTTTATTTCTGGTGGGATTGTTTGTGTACTGCCTTTGTGATGTTAAATACCATGTGGGAGAAAGTGTATATGCATATACCTACGTGTACCAAACTGCCCCTCTAAATACTTTTTTTTATGCATCTGGGTGGTATGTCTTGGAAAGTGATCAGCCACGTCTTCACTTATCTTATTACTGCATTCAGTTGTGACAATCAGTTTGGTTTTATTTAACAAACATGTTTTGAGCCTTTCTTTGGGCTAGCCTCTGGGGACACCAATACAGCAGGGTACTGTTCTACAAAAAATTAGAGACCACACTGTGGTGAGTGCTATTTCAGAAGGGCTTTTTGATGCCCAGAGGAGGAAGTAAATTAAGGGAGGTAGGGATATAGGGAGTTAGAGGAGAAAGACATTCATTCCCATTGTTTGGGAGTGCCTGGGTGCTCCTGGGTGGTTTAGAATGGTCACAGTTTGGGGAACACCTCAGAAATGCTCTCCTCCCTTCCGAGCCAGGCGGGGTGACTAGTATGTAGGATAATGCATGGGGCACTTAGTTTTATCTACCCTAACAGACTCTCCAAGCTAGGGTAGCCTTTGTCTTATGATGTGGGGACTCTGGCCAGTGAAAGGCATGTGCTTTACAAGGTGCAGCCCTTGAGTACATGCAGCATGTTGTCTTTGCTAAGAGAAATATAAAGGATTTTCCTGATGATCTCATCATATGAGTATGTGAAAATTGTTTTTACTCTACTTGTTTGAAGCAACTATGCATACATGTGGCATATTCTCAGGAAACCATAGAATTGCTAACTTCTTTGGAAGGAATGCAGCAGATATTTTTAAATTCTGTAAAAGCCAAACCTCGGTGATAACCGTTCAGGTCTCTAACGAGGTAGGTGTCATGTGATTTGTGTTAGCATTTTTCGCAGAAACAGACCTACACATACATCCCTGCACATCCCATTCTTACCCATTTCTACTGGAGTCTCTCCTGGGAAGTGATAAACACTATAAATGAGAGACAATTTAAAAATGGGCTAGGGAAAATTGACCACCTGGAATGTCATTATTTTATTGAAGGCTGGCAGTATATATACTTAACAAAAAGTCAGGGAACATTTAATCACAGGGAGCTTAATACAGTGCCGTAAGGAGAATAAAGCAAATTGGTAACATATTAGAAACAGGATTAGTTGCCTTTGAGACTTCACAATAAGATCACACACACAAGACAATAATTTTGGAATTTGTCCAAAGCAATACCCTCAGTTAAATCCTCCACTTTCATCTCTTCTCCGCCTTCTCCCTTATATGGGAAAATTCCCAGATGTCATAGATGAGTGCAGTCTTCAGAGTTCTTATTGGGTGTATCAATAATTCACAAACTCTGCTATATCTACTCTACTGTAATAAGACCCTGTCGAGTTTTACCTGCCCAAAACCACGGATGGGTCAGTGGTTGTGATCTAGAGATGAGAATTGGACCAAGACTTCATCAAAAGAAGTCTAAGGGCCGGGCGCGGTGGCTCACGCCTGTAATCCTAGCACTCTGGGAGGCCGAGGCGGGTGGATTGCTCAAGGTCAGGAGTTCGAAACCAGCCTGAGCAAGAGCGAGACCCCGTCTCTACTATAAATAGAAAGAAATTAATTG
>CAUYRT010031466.1:0-24124 GCA_963574885.1 Lepilemur ruficaudatus
TAGAGGAATTAAAAAACAAAGAAGACACAAGACATAAGTCAAAATTAAGATGGTAGACATGGTCTCCAGTTCTACTTTTAAATGGGAACGAACTGATCAACACTCATGTGCGCAGATGGAAGTAAAACTCAATGGAAATCATGCAGGTGGGACGGGGGTGAGGAAGGGATGTGTGAAATCATACCTAACAGGTACAATGTACACTATCTGGGTGATGGGCACACTTATAACTTTGATGCAAGCAGTACAAAAGCAATCTATGTAACCAAAATATTTGTACCCCTGTGATATTATGAAATAAAAAATAAAAATAAAAAATAAAAATGAAGTACCAATAGAAAAATTGTTTAAAGATGGTAGACATAAATCCAACCTTATTAGTAAAGACATTAAATGCAAAAAGATAAAACACTCAAATCAAAAGACAGAGACTGACGAAAGGAATAGAATGAAAGAACAAAATGATCCAACTATATGCTATCTACAAGAGATATACATTAGATTCAAAGACAAATTAAAAGAAAAGGATGGAAAAGTATATTAGTTAACACAAGAGAACTGGAGTGGCTACATTAAGATGAGATAAAATAGACTTTAAGAGAAAAAGTGAAACTAGAGACAAAGAAGGGCATGTTATAATGATAAAAGAGGCAGTTCATCAGGAAGACAAAACAATTATAAACATATATGCACATAACAAGAGAAACCCAAAATATATGAAGCAAAAAAATAGCAGTATTAATGGAGACATGACAATTCAACAAAACAATGAAAGACTGCAATACTTTACTTTCAATAATGGCTAGAATGAATAGGTACAATATCAGCAAGGAAACAGAGAACTGAACAATACTACAAAATAACTATATCTAACAGAAATTTATGGAACATTACCCAACAATTGCAGAATATACATTCTAATTAAGGATGCACAAGACATTCTCCATTATATACCATATGTTAGGCCATAATCAAGCATCAATAAATTTAAAATGATTAAAATGATACTAAGGATGCTCTTCAATCATGATAGAATGAAATTAGAAAACAGAAGGAAATCAGGGAAATTTATAAATATGTAGAAATTAAATACATCCTCATAAAAAGGGGGAGAGTCAAAGAAGAAATCTCAAGGCAAATTAGAAATACATTAAGATAAATGAAAACAAAAACAAAACATCATCAAAATTTATGAATGCTGCTAAGGCAGTGCTTAGAGAAAAATTTATAGTTCTAAATACCTGTATTAAAAAAGAAAGTTCTTAAATCAATAACACAGCTTTCTATTTTAACAAACTAGGAAAAGAAGAGCAAACTAAAACCAAAGCAAGAAGAAGGAAGGAAATAGTAAATATTAGAACACAAATAAGTAACATAGATAACATAAAAAACAATTTAAACATCGACAAAACCAAACTTGTTTATTTGAAAAAGGTCAGCAACATTGGCAAACCTTAAACTAGATTAACCACAGAGATAGAGAAGATTCAAATTATCAAAATCAGGAATAGAAAAAGGGACATCGCTGACAAACTTGTAGAATTTTTTTTTTAAAAAAAGATTATAAGGCAATAATATGAATAATTATACACTAACAAATCGGATAACCTAGATGAAATGGACACATTTCTGAAAAAATACAAAACTGACTCTAAAAGAATCAGAAAATCCTAACAGACCTATAACAAGTAGAAAGATTGAATTAGTAATCCAAAAAATAAATTCCACAAGTCAAAGCCCAGCATTAGATGGCTTCACCAGTTAATTGGACTATATGTCTAAAGAAGAATTAACATCAATCCTATCAATTCTTCACGAACTCTTTCAAAAAAAAAAAAATAGAAAATGAGAAAAATCTTCCCAACTCGTTCTACTTGACCGTGTTCTCATAATACCAAACCAAAGAAATCATAACCAAATAAAACTACAGACCAATGACCCTTATGAATATTAATGCAAAATCCTCAACAAAATACTAGCAAATAAGTCCAGTAACATAAAAAAAACCCATATTATATATCATGACTAAGTGGGATTTCTCACAGGAGTACAAATTTATTTCAACATATGAAAATCAATGTGATATACCATATTAATATAATTAAGAACTAAAAGCACATGATTATTTTAATAGATGAAGTAAAAGCATCTGACATAACCTGACACTTTCATGACAAAAATATTCAACAAACTAGGAACAGATGGAAACTTCTTCAACTGGATAAAGGCCAACTAAAAAATACCAACAGCTAACATCATACTTAATTTTGAAAGATTGAATATTTTCCTTCTAAAATCAGGAACAAGATTAGGATATCCACTCTTGCACTTCTAGTCAATATAGTACTAGAGATTCTAGCTGTGGCAATTAAGGAAGAAAAAGAAATAAAAGGCATTCATATTGAACAGGAAGAAATAAAAATTATCCCTGTTCACAGAGGACATAATCTTGTATTTAGAAAATCCTAAGGAATTGACCCCCAAAAAGTTAAAACTAATAAACAAGTATAGCAGAGTTGCAAGATACAAGTTCAATATATAAAGATCAATTGTATTCCTATACGTCAGCAACACATAATCTGAAAAAGAAATTGAGAAAACAATTCTATTTCTAATAGAATCAAAAAATAAAATCCTTAGGAATAAATTTAACAAAAAAAGTGTTTATATGCTGGAAACTACAAAACATCATTGAAAAAAAGTAAGGAAGAAATAAGTAAATGAAAAGCCATCAATGATCATGAATTGAAAGACAATATTGTTAAGACAGCACTGCTTCCCAAATTGATGTATAGAGTCAATGCACTCCCTATCAAAGTGACAGCTGCCTTTTTTTTTAGAGATTGGCAATATGATCTTAAAATTGACATAAATGCAAGAGACCCAGAATAGCCAAAACATCTCTAAAAAGAAGGACGGAGTTGGAGGATTCACATTTCCAATTTCAAAACCTACTAGAAAGTTGCAGTAATCCATACAGTGTGGTACTGGCATAAAGATACAGATTAATGGAATAGAATTGTGAATCCAGAAGTACACTTTTCTGTTTATGGCAAGTTGATTTTCACAAGGGTGACAAAGAAATCAAACGAGCAAAAACTAGTCTTTAAAAAGTTATACTAAGTTAGCTGGATTTTACATGCACAAGAATGAAGTTGGACTCCTACCCCATATTGTATAAACATTAATTCAAAAAGGATCATAATATTAAGTGTAAGAGCTAGAACTATAAGACTCTTAGATGTGAACATTGAGGTAAGTCTTCATGACCTTGAATTAGGCAATGATTTCCTAGATATGACACTAAAAGCAGCACAAGCAACAAAAAATAGAAATTATACTTCATCAAGTATTTTTATGTTTCAAAGTATACCATCAAGAAAGTGAAAAAAAACCCACACAATGGGAGAAATATTTCCAAACTATATTTCTAATAAGGGACTTGTATTCAGAATATTTATGGAATTCTCACTACTCAACAACAACAAGAAAAATAACCCAATTTTAAAATAGACAAAGAATTTCAATAGAAATTTCAGCAATATACAAGTGATCACTAAGCACATGAAAAGATACTCAACACCATTAGTCATTAGGGAGATGCAAATTTAAACTACAATGAGATACAAATTCACACTTATTAAGACAGCTATACTCAAAAGGACAGACAATAACATGTGTTAGTGAGGATAATTAGAGCCCTCATACAATGCTGGTAGAAATTTAAAATTATGCAGCCACTTTAGAAAACAGTGTATCAGTTCCTAAAAAAGTTAAACAGAGTTACCAAGTTAGGAGTGAAATTTCACTTAGGATTGAAATTGGCCCAACACTTTCACGCCTAAGTATACAACCAATAAAAGTAAAAACATATGTTCACGCAGAAATTTGCAGAGGCATGTTACAGCAGCATTATTTAGAATAGCCAGAAAGTAGAAAAAATCCAAATGCCCATCAATTGATGAATGGATAAAGAAAATGTGTCACATCCATACAATGAAATATTATTCAACAATAAAAAAAGAATAAAATACCGATACATTGCTACAATATGGATGACCTTGAAAACTGTGTGCTAAGTGAAAGAAGCCAGACACAAAAAGGCCAAGTGTTATATGAATCCATTTATATAAAATGTACAGGAAGTCAATCAGTGGTTGTCAGGACCTGGGAGGTAGGGGAGAATGGAGAGAACTGCTAATGGGCATGATCTTTCTCTTTTGGATGATGAAAATATTCTAAAATTAGATAGTGATGATAGTTGCACAACTCTGTGAATATACACTGTAAAAGGGTAAGTTTTGTGTGTGAACTGTATCTCAATAAAATATAAAACAATGTCTTTAATAAATAAATAAATAAAAGACAGCTAGATTCCCCTGAAAAACAAATGCCCAAAGTCATCAGCTAGGAGGCAAAGTAGCTGGAAAATACACTATTCTTAGTCTAAGCCCACTTTAATAACCATGTTACTATATCTCAGTAGGAAGTTGGAAAAGATCAACAATAAGATATATTCCATCCCCAAAATTCCTCAATTTTATAATTTAGTGCAGAAACATTATGTAGGTTTGTGCCTTATTAATACAGAACAACATGAGTGCTGGGAAGAACAGACGCAGTGATTCTGATGTAAATTCAGAATTAAGAGCTAATTCTGTGAGCTTACAGTAGGAGGATCATGCCTTTAGATCAGATAGGAAGTAGGTCTCAGACACCATTCAGTTAAAAATAATAATAATAATCCCAGCAGCATGTGAGATTGGCCATTATGACCCCAGCTCCTCTGTCCCTACCTGAACTGTCTGTACTCCACTTTTCAACATTCTGCATATCATCAGTCTTAGGGAACTAGGTCCCTCATTTCAAATACATCTACAATCTGGTTGATAGAATAATCTTCATGATTCCAGTACAACTATGTTCAATAATTAAGTCAATCAATAGGTCAAATAATACAAACTGAACTGTCCAATTCATGTTTCTCAAATGTTAAATTGGTAAGGCATAGAGTTCTACAATTTTACAGAACAGAGATAAGAAAGATAATGGGAAGTGGTGAAGGACACTCAGATGTTCACAGCTCTTCGCCAGATATTTATTAGTTGTTCTCGGTACACTGAAGAAGAGCAGGTGTTTCAATTCTTTGAATAAAACAAACATAGAAATATTGATTTCCAGAGCTTGAATAGACCTTAGAGATCATCAAAACCAATCTCCTTATTTTATGGTCTCAAAAACTACAGCGCTAAGGGAAAAAAACCAGATACGATTAACTTATACAGTTAGTTGGAGATATGGGATTTGAATACAGGTTTCTTGATTCATGGACCAGTCGTACCTTGGCAGTTTTAGTTCCACTTCTGCAGAGCAACTGCAAATTGTTTGAGAAAGTTGTCCTACCTTCTTTATCAATCCAAAGTGTACAATCTATAGGTAAAGTTTACAAGTGGAAGTAAAAATTACTCCTCTTGGACTCTTAAATTGCTCAGACACAATCCTAGAATCATGAAATATATATTTTTAGTTAGTCTGAGATCATCTTCTTGGTTTAATACTATGGAGGTAGGTTGACTATCTCAAAAACATGACTATTGAGAAAACACCAGTTGTCACTGGGTAATGTCCTTTCCTCAGAAACTGAGAACTCAACCTCCTAGATGACTCAAGAGAATAGTTTCCTCATCATTGTTTTCTCTTATATTTCTGTTCTGTTCATCTTTGCTGCTTTTAACTCCTTTCCCTTTCCCCTTTCCTTCTTTCCATCTCTCTGCTCAAATATATAACAGAAAGGATGGGACCAAGTTGGGGGTAGAAGACTAAATATTCTTTTCCCTTTTCTCACTACAAGGGCTCTTCTGCTCTCCCCATCCAAAATACATGAAGAAGCTACAACTCACTGCGTGCTTTCTGTTAGTTCCATTCTCATTTATTTTAAGATCTCAGCACATTGCACATAGGTAACAACATAAAATAGCAGTAAGTCCTCTCACAATTCCTCATGAAATAAAAATGTAGCAATGGGGGTGAGGAGGATTGACATTCTGATCATCTATTATAATAGTAGAATTTTGTTTTTTATTTTAAACAAACTGCAGTTTGGAAAAGCAATGTGTTTTGTTTATCACGTCAAGTTCTTATGAAAGTATTTGAGTTGAATTTCATCCAAAATCTATAACTCACCATGTAATGCATAATTTTGCTGTCATATGGTTGCAAAGTTTGACACTTATTTTGCCAGAAAATACAGGTATGAATATGAAAGAGGCCCCTCTGAGATTTATTGCTTAGTATCCCACTAGTTCTCCAGTCTTTTTTACTTTTGTCAAAGCTCAACCTTGCATTATTTTACCAGGAAGATTTTGTTGCCCTTTGTTTCTGTTCAGATTCACTTAAAAATCACCCTTTGAAAAACCATAGGCTATTTTTAATTGCTAATTATTCCTAGCCCTTCAACATTAAAATGCCATAAACTGTCCTGAACAAAAGATTTTCATAGCAAAAAATAAATGTAGATAATTGTACAGTTCCCTTAAAATGGTTACAATTGTACAGTGAAATTTATTATTCTTTCAATTTTACATAAAAATCACTCTTTCTCTTGATGCTTATCTGCCTCAAAATTCTTTGTTTCAGGTATGTTAAAGAGTCATTAGTGAAAGTAAAATGGAAACTTTTTAAATTAAAAAATACTAAAATTTAAATAACTCTAAATTTCAGCATTTTCTGGGTTAAATTAGTGCACTACTTCAGTATCTGCAATTCAAATAAGTCCTCTGAGAAATTGGCCTCCATAACCAGTGACGTGCTGCTGAACTGAACAGATCTCCAAAATATCCTAACAGATTTCTTTCTTTCATTGTAGAATTGTTTCCATCTGGTGCTTAGATATTAAACCTGGAATATGTAAAGGCTCTCCCCTCTCACCCTGTTTGACTTCCAAATGCTGGCAAATAATTTGCATTGTCAATGAACTGAGGATTAAAATTCTGAACTTAACTGTGTGAGCTGTAAGATGCAAAATTTAAAGTGATAGATCTTTAAAGTAGATTACTTTTTAATTTTGAGAAATGAAGATTTTGTTTTTTGTAGAACATTCTAATTCAAACCTGTTTTGCCTGAAAAGAATAAAATTTTTCTCAATTTTTATCCCAAGTTCAGGATATTGAAACATGAACTTATAAAGAGTATTTCAGGTCGGCTTTTTTGAGTACTTGTATCAGAATGTGAGAATTTAAAAATACACGTATGCATATATTTAGATAAGTAGATAGCTATTTAGATATATGCATGTTTCCAAGACCCTTGGTCATTGGCTTTGATTTCTTCATGAGAATTTTAAAAAGCCTTCACAATAATAGAAAATAATATTTGACTTCTGACACTCACAACATTTTTCATAGCCTCTTAACTGGAAAGCGCAGAGTTACTTCTAAGAAACATAATTGTTTCCAGAAACGTGAAGCACTACATGTTATATGAAAGGGAATGTTTATATGAAATGAACAATAGTTGCAAGGAGTGAATCAACCAATTCTATGCACACTGCAGTGTAAAAACCGGGAGCACACACACAGACGGCAGTAAGAGAACCATGCACCAGGACACAATCACTCTGTTCAATCATTTTCTTCTTGTCATTATTCTGGCAACTTCCACCCATCCCCCTTTAACCCAGCAGTGGATAGCACAAGCCTTCCAGACCAAATATTCCTCCAATTCTCTTTTCCAAATCTTATGTCTGTCTTCTTTCCACCATTCCTTTCTTTCTGACATCCCATCATACTTTCTTTACATCGTCTCTCATTTAATCGTTACTTTTCATCTAGTTCTTTTAAAATTTATGTGTCTTGATCTTCTGGAATATTTTCTAATGGTCTGAAGTAAAACAACATTTTCCATTTCAGAGCTAGTTTAAAAAATAACTGCGAGTTCCTATGAAACTGCTCACCATCTCTGCTCAGTGAGCTCACATTTACTATAAAAAATTTTGAAGAGATTCACAGGAAAAGGATTAATACAACCTTGAAAAAGACAGTTAAGAATGTTTTACTGATAGACATATAATCGCTTGACTGATTCTCATACACAGGACTCTTAAAGCATCTTAGTCTTGCTACATCTCGGCAGGACCCAACAAGTTGATCCAAAAACCTTCAAACAAAAAGATTCATTAACATGAGTGAGAATTTTCCACAAAACTTCAATATGTACAATGAATTTATGTAGTTCCCTGTCATATAAAACATTATAGTACAAATTTGGAACTAATATTGGAACTAGACTGATCTTCTAGGACAGCAGTCCTCAACCTTTTTGGTACCAGGGCCAGTTTCATGGAAGACAATTTTTCCTGTGGACCAGAGGGGGAATGGGGGTGTTTTCAAGATGATTCAAGTGCATTACATTTATTGTGCACTTTATTTCTTTATTATTACATTGTCACTTGCCACTCATTGATAGGATTTTGATGTGTCTGCAATCAATTGATTTATTATGGTCTCTGTGCAGTCAAACCTCTCTGTTAATGACAATCTGTAATTTCAGCCACTCGCCAGCACTAGCATCACCACCTCAGCCCCACCTCAGATCATCAGGCATTAGATTCTCATATGGAACACACAACCTAGATCACTCACACATGCAGTTTACAGCAGGGTTCCTGCTCCTATGAGAATCTAATGCCCCACTGATCTGACGGGAGGCGGAGCTCAGACGGCGATATAACCAATGGGTAGCACCGTAAATACAGATGAAGCTTCCCCCACTCGTCGCCCACTTACCTCCTACGGTGCAGTCCAGTTCCTAACAGGCCATGGACCAGTACCAGTCGATGGGCCGGGGCATGGGGACTACAGTTCTAGGAAAAACAGACACCCTCGAAATATTGCATACACTTTAAACTAAAATCTAAGAAAGAACCAAATACACCCATTGCAGTTTGCAACATATGAATATTATAGAAAATTACAATGTGTACTTCTAGCTAAGAGCAGCAAACGAACAAAAAAAAAAACTTATGCTAAGAAGTGATTGATGTAATTGTTTTTTATTTTTTATCCACTCAGAAATCAAAAAGAAAGAAAGGAGAGTTTAATTTCCTCTGATTAAAAGTTGCATTTTCTTTTCTGTATCGTTTTTTCCTTCCTCTCCCCCATCTGCCCTCCACTACATTACCCCCTCCCTTTTTTCCGTTTCTATGACAGTGGCACTGATTCAGAGAAGGGGTGGAGTCTGATATTTTGGGTGGTCTCATCAAAGCTTTAGTCTTTGGCTAACCTCTCCCTGGATTGGAAAGTAGCCAAGAATTTCCAATATTAGGGAGAGTCACTTTGAAAAGCGGTATATGTATGTCTGGGTGCATATGAATATATTTGCTCTGGCTTAATAAGAAAAATTGAACAACTTGTCAGCCAAAGCAACTATTTCTCCCAAACTTAAAACATATCCTTGTGTGAGTAAGTTATGGTTCTTATTTGGTTGCAGTATTCATTTATTTCAGTTTATTGTTTGACATCTCCCACTGACTGAGCCAGGAAACTCATGGCAGTTCTTCAAAATTAACTCGACTCCCACATTTATTTTTTTTTCTCTATTCTGATTCTTTACTCTCTGTTACCCTCACAAAGTTTCCTTTCAGGAAAAGATGGTCTTTGCTTTTTGTATCTAAGTGTAGGAACCAGACACCAAATCTCTCTTACTACTTCTTCCTTTTATTATAAAATTGTATTAGATTCAGATTTGTTTTGAAAGACCAGTGGTACTTTTTTAATTAAAGGGAGAAGTAAAATGTTCTTTTCCCATAAGCAAACTCACAAAGAATGTAGGAGTTATTTTTCTCAATAATAACTTAACAAAAGAGTTTTAAGTTCCCGAATTAAGGTGAAGATTAGCAGGGGCAGGAGGGGGAACCTCTGCATGTTGAGCATATATTATCATGGAATTTGAAAGAGCCTTATCTTTTTGGCACCTGGCAACACCTAGTAAACACAACCACAACGGTAAAAAAGATGCCAACATCATTTCAACAAAAATAGCCAAACTGCTGCCAGAAAACAAAATAGCAAATCCATTTAGGCTCATTGTTGCATGTCTGGAACTTTTCAAATGCAACTTCACATCAAAGAAAAGTTTGAACATTTGAAAGCCTTCCTGCAGGATCAATCAAAACTAAACTAAAATTGACGCAACTTTTAAGAGTTACAAATTTACACTCTTCTAATCTCTTCAATTCTTAAGAACAATCTTATTTTGTTTGATTGCGGTTGGGTCATAAGCGAGAAAAGGAACATTTAAAATGGAGGAATAATAATATATTACTGATTTCCTTTCTTAAGTAGCTCTCCCTCCAAAGAATGCCAAAACTTTGTGAACTTAATCGAACTGCTACTGGAAAAGGTAGACACCACTACAAAATTTTGATGAGAACATTTTATCCAGGTTAGCACAAATAGATAAGTCTTGTTTTTAAATGAAAAATTTCAGGGAAACGAATTCACCAAAAGAGCAAGCATTTCAAGTTCACATTAGAAAGGTCATTGGTAGAAACCAACTATATATTAATAATATTTAGGGCATCTGTTCTGGAACAAAATGGACTAAATTGATTAAGCAGGGATTTGAACTACAAATCAAATAAGCTCAGGTTTTACAGACCAATATTTTAAAGAACTACAAGCTACTAATTTTCAATATTCTTATTTTTTTAAATTATTGAATAACTTATAGAATGCTGCATGCCAAACCATCTTCAAAATGATAATGGACCAAAAATTCTTCAAAATAAGTTGAATGTGCTTCTGCTCCAAAAGAATGAGAACTGCATTTCAAGAAAGTGAGAAGTCTAATTTCAATGATGATGACATTTCCTCATTTTTAACTGAGAAAGGGGCAAAGAACTAACCTTTTGTCTGAAGTTTTACAAGTCTACATTTTGAGAAATTTTTATTATCCTTAGAATATTTAGAATAATGCTAATAGTTAATTGTTAATAACGTTGGCTCTTCAGTATGATAGACTGAGCACATGCACCTAATTGCAATATCTTCTGAAACCCCACTAAAACTACAGTAAAGTATTTTTAAAAGATTTAAACTTACAAGGAAATGTAGAATAAGAATACAACATCACATTTTGAAAGTTAAATGTGTGTGTGTGAGAGAGAAAGAGGGAGAGAGAAATAGAGACTAATGGCAATTTCTTCCCACCAGCAATGGGAAACTTAAGGTAAAACCCAATTCACACCACAGAACACTCAAAAGGCATAGGAACTAGCAGCAACAGGTACCTTCATAACTAGGGCTTAAGGGAAGATGGGGATAAAGGAGAGGCCCAGGAGAAAGCCCCTGGAAAAACAGTGAGATCTCAAGACCCAGTGAGATCTCATGCGTGAGTCCATGTTGAGCAAGTGCCCTGCCAACACACTTTCAGAATGCGAGAGGCTTATCCTCTATAATTGGTTAAAAAAAAAAAGAGGGTACACTAGCTTCCTGTGGTTTCTGTAAAAAACCACCACAAATGGGGACTTAAACAGCATAAATTTAATCTCTCAGTTCTAGAAGCCAGACATTTAAAATCAGTTTCACTGAATAAAATGCAAGATGGTGGAAGGGCCTCATTTTCTTCAGAAACTCAAGTTCCCTGGTTGTCTAGTGGTTAGGATTTGATGCTCTCTCTCTCTTTGTCTCTCTCTCTCCTTCAGAAACTTTATGGCATAATCCCTTGCTATGTCCGGCTTCCTCAAGGACTACATAATTCCAAACTCTGCCTCCATGGTCACACTATATCTGCCTCTCCTCGGGGGGTGTGTGTGTGTGCGTGTGGGGGTGTGTGTGTGTATGAAATCTCCTTCTGTCTCTGTTGTACAAGGATACATGCTACTGAACTTAGATCCACCCAGATAATCTAATACAATCTCATTATATCAAGAGTCTTAACTTAATCACTTCTGCAAAGACCCTTATTACTTTCACTTTTCAGGGATTAGAACCTAAGGTCTTTAGGAGGCCACTATTCAATCTAATACAAAGGATATATGATTTGAGGATGCCAGGCATATTTGAGGGCATAAGTACCATGAGTCAATATATGAATGCTGAATGGAAACACACCAGCTTCCTCCTCACTTAGCTTCCATGACATCAAAAGAATTGAGCATTTGCATTCCAGCAAATAGATTTAAAAGCTCTTCTGTAGGGAATTTGATCAGCCTAAAAGGACAGTTCTAAAGTCAGTTCCCAAAAAATGCCCCCCACCAACAGATCACTCTGCAGTACAGCTCAAAGTCAACAAATCACATCCACATGATTAGAGTCTCCATACAGATTTTTATTCTCCCACTTTCGATAATGGACAGGCAGGAATTGCCAGATATCTGAGAGAAACTTCTACTGTGGAAGAGAGACTCCAAAGTAAACAAAAAACGAATGCCTCTTGGGAGTGACAAGCTGTGCAGGGAGATAAGCTTACTTTTTACAGTATTGATATCTTCTAATAGATAAGTGGAACCATTTACTGAACATGAACAAGCATTCCATGAACAAGATTCCATTTAGAATCTTTTAAATGGAAAATTGAAAGACTCAAACTAAAAGTATCTACTCAGTCCATCAAATACCAACAGAGAAAAGTAGTCATTCTCAGATCTTCAAAGTACCAAATTTTAATTCTTATGTAACATTCCTCACAAAATTACTGAGGACTTCCACTTCAAGCCAAAATAGAATAACAGAAACTAGATTTACTCTCCTACTTGAAACAAACAAAAAACAAAAAAAAAAGACAAAATAATTGAATCAATCATTTGCCAGATGTGGACATACGGCAACAAAGGTGAGTCCTGGCCGGGCGCTGTGGCTCACACCTGTAATCCTAGCACTTTGGGAGGCCGAGGCGGGCGGATCACTCCAGCAGTTCAAAACCAGCCTGAGCAAGAGCGAGACCCCATCTCTACTAAAAATAGAAAGAAATTAATTGACCAACTAAAAATATATAGAAAAGATTAGCCGGGCATGGTGGTGCATGCCTGTAGTCCCAGCTACTCGGGAGGCTGAGACAGAAGGATTGTTTGAGCCCAGGAGTTTGAGGTTACTGTGAGCTAGGCTGACACCATGGCATTCTAGTCTAGGCAACAGAGTGAGACTCTGTCTCAAAAAAAGAAAAAAAAAAAGGTGAGTCCTAATACTGAGTCCAATTTATTGTCTTCAGAAAGTTTACAAACCAAGACAGAGTGAGGAAAAACTCAGGTAAAGCTTGTTGACTCCCTGAGTTGAGAAGACAAAGATGAGACTTCAGGGAGATTAAGGCAGCTAGTGTTTGCAAGGCAGAGTACCAGAGAGGAGAGAGCTCAGGAAGGAAATCCAGAGAGCTGCAAAGGATGCAGTACAGATCAGTGCTATAAATGAGGAAACTACTCAAGGTAGGGGAAGAAAATATGCAATGAGATAGTGTTAACAATATCCAGTTCTTACACAGAGATGGTAAGAGGGCCAGTTCTCACGAACAATCTGGAAAACCTCATTGTTCACAGGCATTAGATAGAGCATACAGAAGGGTCTTTTCTCTAGAAAGAATACTCAAACCCACCCACTAAATCTTAAAAGCAAGATTCAAAGGATAAAACTGCTTCCAAGTAACTGGAATTCATTTCAAAAAAAAAAAAAAAAGCTCAAGAATATAAACAGGAAACAAAAATGCACAGGACCAAACAAAGGGAAATTCTTAATGTTCAGCATCCAATCAAACATTATTAGGCAGGTAAAAATGTAGGAAAATGTGACTCATAATGAGTCAATAAATTAATATAAACTGACCCAGAACTGATACAGATGTTATAATTAGCAGACAAGTACATTAAAATGTTATTATAACTATATTCCATATATCCAGAAAATTGAGTAAAGATATTTAAAAACTCAGACATCTAAAGACAAAAATTATGTTGTCCAAGAAGAAAAATTTTTTGGATAAGATTAATGTTAATTAGACATTGAAGAAGAAAATAGTAAAATTGAAGATACAATAACAGAAAATATCCAAAATGAAACAAAGAGAGAAAAAGTAAATGAATCAAAAAATGAACACAGCATCAATAAGCTGTGAGACAATGTGATACAGCCAAACATAGGTATAGTTAGAGTTTTCCACAGAGAGAAGAAGAGGAAAAAGAGAAAACATTTTCATAAATAACCTCCAAAACTTTATAAATTTGAAAACTGTAAATCCATAATCTGAAAAGCTCAATAAGCTCTAACCACAAGAAATATGAAGAAAACTACACAAGGATACATCACATTAAAATTACTCAAAACCATGATAAAGAGAAAATCTTAATATTAGCCCAAGAAAAAAAGAAACATTATGTACAGATGAAAAGACAAAAAGATGACAGAGGTTGCTTGTTGAAAACAATGCAAGTGAGAAGAAAATAGAACAACATATTTAAAATACTGATAGGTGAAAAAAACTATATATCTAGAAGTCCCCCCCAGACAAAATCTTTAAAAAGTAAAGTCACATCTGGGTTTTTTGTTCTGTTCCATTGGTCTATGTCTCTATTTTTGTGCCAATAATATGCTCTTTTGGTTACTATAGCCTTGTAATATAGTTTGAAGTCTGGTAATGTGTTACCTCCCAATTTGTTCCTTTTGCTTAAGATTGCTTTGGCTATTTGGACTTTTTCTGGTTCCAAATGAAGCATAGAATTATTTTTTTCCTAGATCTGTAAAATATGGCACTGACATTTTAATTGGAATTGAATTGAATCTGTAAATCATCCACATACAGCCAACTGATCTTTGATAAAGCAGACAACAATATACACTGGGGAAAACAACCCCTATTCAATAAATGATGGTCGGAAAATTGGATAGCCACATGCAAAAGAATGAAACAGAACCCACTATCTCTCACAACTCACAGAAAGTTAATTCAATGGATAAACAGCTTAAATATAAAACATGAAACTGTAAGAATTCTAGAAAATGTTGGAAAAACTATTCTAGATATCAGCCTAGGCAAAGAATTTATGAAAAAGACCCCAATGGCAATCACAGCAACAACAAAAATATATAAATCAAATTCATTACATTATAAAGCTTCTGCACAGCCAAGGAAATAATCAACAGAGCAAATAGACAACCTACAGAATGGGAGAAAATATTTGCAAGTTATACAACCAATAAAGGACTAATAAGAAGAATCTACAAAGAACTCAAGCAAATCAGAAAGAAAAAATCAAACTACCTCATCAAAAAATGGACAAAAGACATGAGCAGAAGCTTTTCAAAAGAAGATAGACAAATGGTCAATAGTATATGAAAAATTCTTAACAACACTAATCATCAGGGAAAAATGCAAATTAAAACCACAATGAGATATCACCTTACCCCTATTAGAATGACTTTTATTAAAAAGTCCAAAAACAATAGATGCTGGCATGGATGCAGAGAGAAAGGAATGCTTATACAGTCTTAGTGGGACGGTAAATTAATACAACCTCTAAGGAAAACAGTAGATACCTCAAACGGGATACCTCAAAGAATTAAAATAGACCTACCATTCAATCCAGTAATCCCACTACTGGATATTTATCCAGATAAAAAGAAGTCATTTTATCAAAAAGACACCTGTACTTAAATGTTTATTGGAGCATAATTCACAATTGCAAGAATAAGGAAAAAACATAAATGCCCATAAGTTCATGACTGGATTAACAAAATATGATATATGTATACCATGGAATACTACTCAGCCCTCAAGAAGGATGACTTAATGCCTTTTGCAACAATTTGGATGGAAATTCACTTATCCTAACTGAAGTATCTAAAGAATGGAAAAACAAACACCACATGTCCTCGCTATTAAATTGGAACCAACCGATTAGCACTTATGTGCATAGAGGGAAGTAAAACTCAATGTAAATCAAGCACAGGGGAGGGGTTATAACCTACTTAATGGATACAATAAAGACCATCAGAGTGACAGACACACTTATAACCATGACTAAAATATTATAAAAGTCATCTATGTAACCAAAAATATTTGTACCCCTGTGATACCTTGAAATTAAAAAAAGAACTAAAAGTAGACCTACCATTGTTAGGCAGGGACCAAATCTGCAGGTGGCAGATACAGGCCAGGAGGGCAGTTCCTAGGGCCAGAGAAGCTGAGGAAGGGACTGTAGAAAAATACAGCTAACCACCACAAAGAGCAGGAACTTGAAGTTTTAAGGCATACACACCTGTGGAGCTGCAACTTTATCATAGGAACACCTGTTAATCATGTATATCAATCATCTGGTTATGTCTCACACCTCCCATAATCCCTCTCCCAGACCAGGCCAATAAGAGGAAACCACCTTGGAGTCCTTAACACCTCTCTCCACTTGTGGAGACTGACTCATTCTTTTTTGGAAAGTACTGTAGTTTTGTATAGCTCCCTTATTTTCTACAATAAAAGCTATTTTGTGTGGAATTGCTTCCTGTCTCTGGTCACTCCATCACACCGGCCCTGCTTGTAAATTTTCCAAGCACGGAGCCAAAGAACCAGGAAAACAGTCCACCAGGAGGCTGGACCTGACACCAGTTGATCCAGTAATCCCACTACTGGGTATTTACCCAAAGGAAAAGAAGTCATTTTATCAAAAAGACACCTGCATTTGGATGTTTATTACAGCACAATTCACAATTGCAAAGATGTGAAATCAATACAAATGGCCATCAATTTATGAGTGGATTAACAAAATGTGATATATGTATACCATGGAATACTACTAAACCATGAAGAAGGATGACTTAATGCCTTTTGTAACAATTTGGATGGAACTGGAGATGATTATCTAAGTGAAGTATCTAAAGAATGGAAAAACAAATACAGCATGTACTCACTATTAAATTGGAACTAACTGGGGAGCACACATGTGCATAGAGGGAAGTAAAAATCAATAGAATCAAGTGGGGGAAGGGTAGGAGAAAGGAGGGGGTGGATGAAAATCTACCTAACGGGTATAATGAACAATATCTGGGTGACAGGCACACTTTACCCCTGACTCAAGCATTACAAAAGTGATCTATGTAACCAAAAAAATTGTACACTCATAATACTTTGAAATAAAATAAAAAGCACAGTCGAAGTAAAGATCTTTTTCAGACATACAGAAGTCACAAAAATTTGTTACCAACATAACCACAAAAAATTAAATTGAAAAAATCCAATTGGATCAGATAGCTGACTGACACAGGTAGCATGTGCATCTGGTGCAAAGAGGAACAAGAATAGAAAGAAGATTCTCACATTTTGAACAGATCACCTAGAAGAGAACATGAGGATTCATCAGTAAAGAAATGAGAAGCACCAAAAAGTAAGGAGGGGGTTCAAGGAAACTTGCCCTTCCAGAGACTGATTGACAGCTAGGAGAAGCTCCTAAATGTGGGAAAACAGTAAGAGAGAAACCTACAGAGCTCCACCCTCCAAGACAAGCTTTTATGATCTTGGCTGCAAGAGAATATCCCAATCCATGAAGGTCTCAAGCTTAACATGGGAGCTTCTTGGCGATTATACAGAGATGTTTCTCCAGAAGGGGAACCTACATGGAATACCACAGGCATCTGAGCCTAGAGCAGCTTGAGTTGGGTGCCATTCTGAAAGCCTAGATACCAGGGAGCCACAGGTGCACTAGCACCCACTGCATAGCTCTGAGGAGGGATATAGGAGCCAAAGCATCTCCATTCACCTCTAGGAAGGTCTTCACCACCCTGCTGTGGGCTGCTGTTAAGACTGAGACATGAGCAAACAGTATTTTCCAAAGGTTCTCACCAATGCTGCTGTCTGGGTGGGGCCCCAACCTTTCTGGTTACACCATTTTGAGAGATTAAAACAGTGGTCCCCAAACTTTTTGGCACCGAGGACTCTTCATGGAAGATAATTTTTCCACAGATGGAGGAGCGAGGCATGGGGAAAAGGCTGAGCTCAAGCGGTGATGTACAGTCCACTTCCTAACAGACCACAGACTGTTACCAGGCTACAGCCCTGGGCTTGAGGATTGCAGGTATAAAGGACATTGGAAACTAAGAAGGCAGGAGAATGTGAGGAGGGTGAGAGATACAAACATACCTATCAGATGCATTGTACACTACTCTGGTGATAGGCACACTAAAAGCCCTGATGTCAGCATTACACAATTCATTCATGTAACAAAAACACTTATTTATACCCCCTTAGTATTTTGGAATTTTTTTAAAAATAGTATTTATGGGGAAATTTAAAGCAATTAATATTTATACTGGAAAATAATAATGATCTCAAGTCAATGATGTCAGCTTCCAAAGCAGAAGGAAGAAAGGAAAAAAACTAACAAAGCAGAAATCAATTATCCAGAAATCTGAACACAATGAAACAAATTGATGAAACCCAAAACTGATTCTTTGAGAATATAATAAAATTGACACACTCCTAGTGTGTCAAACACTAGACCAAACTGATCCAAAAAAAGAAAGAGAAAGAAGACATAAGTTAGCAAAATCAAGAATGAGAGAAGTAACAACCCAAGTGCCCATCAATACATGAGTGGATTAATAAAATGTGGTATATGTATACCATGGAGTACTATTCAGCTATAAGAAACAATGGTAAATATAGCACCTCTTGTATTTTCCTGGATAGAGCTGAAATTCATTCTACTAAGTGAAGTATCCCAAGAATGGAAGAACAAGCACCACATGTACTCACCAGCAAATTGGTTTCACTAATCATCACCTAAGTGGACATATAGGAATAACATTTATTGGGCGTCAGGCAGACGGGAGGGGGGAGGAGGGGATGGGTATATACATACACAATGAGTGCGATGTGCACCATCTGGGGGATGGACATGCTTGAAGCTCTGACTCTGGGGGGGAAGGGCGGGGGGAAAGGCAACACACGTAACTTAAACATTTGTACCCCCATAATATGCTGAAACAAAAAAAAAGAATGAGAGAAGTAAAATCACAATAGATTCTGTGATTATTTAAAGGGTAATAAGAGACCATCAGGAACATATTTCTAGCAATGAATTTAGCAATTTAGATGAAATAGACAAATTTCTTAAAACATGTAAACTATTAAATCCCACTCAGGAAGAAATGAAAATTTTATCTATTAAAAATGTTTAATTATATTTAACTGTCCCACAAAGAAAAATCTAAGCCCAAATAGCTCTACAGATCATTTCCTTGAAACATTTAAAAAAATACATAATGGCAATTCTACACATAGCTTCCAAAAAATAAAAAAGGAAAAATTCTTCCCAAATCTTTCTATGTTGCCAGAATTACCCAGACACCAAAACCAAAGACATCATAAGAAATAAAAATGACCAATATCCTCATTAATATAGAGAAAAAAAATTTAATCAAATTTAAGAAAAAGAAATCTACCAATATATAAAAAGGATAATACACCATAACCAAATAAAGTTCATCCAAGAAAGGGAAGGTCAGTTTAACATTTGAAAATCAATCATATGGAACCAAAGAACACCCCACAGCAACCTTAAGCAAAAAGAACAAATCAGGAGGCATCAATTTACCAGACTTCAAGCTATACTACAAGGCTATAGTAACCAAAATAGTATCATACTGGCAGAAGAACAGAGACATGACCAGTGGATCAGAACAAAGAACCCAGATATAAAACCATTCTCATCTAGCCATCTGATCTTTGACAAAGCAGACAAAAACATACATTGGGGGGAAAATCCTTATTCAGTAAATGGTGCTGGGAAAATCGGATAGCCACATGTAGGAGACTGAGACAAGATCCACACCTCTCACCACTCACAAAAATCAACTCACGATGGATAATAGACTTAAACCTAAGGCATGAAAGCATAAGAATACTAGAAGAAACTAATGGAAAAACTCTTGTAAAGATTGGCCTAGGCAAAGAATTTATGAAGACCCCAAAAGCAATCACAGCAACAACAAAAATAAATAAATGGGATCTGATTAAATTAAAAAGCTTCTGCACAGCCAAAGAAACGATCATTAGAGCAAAGAGACAACCTACAGAATGGGAGAAAATATTTGCTTACTATACATCCAATAAAGGGCTGATAACTAGAATCTATAAAGAACACAAGCAAATCAGCAAGACAAAATCAAACAACCCCATTATAAAGTGGGCAAAAGACATGAGCAGAAACTTTTCAAAGAAGATAGCCTAATGGCCAACAAACATATAAAAAAAATGCTCAACATGTCTAATCATCAGGAAAATGCAAACCAAAACCACAATGCAATATCACTTAACTTCAGTGAGAATGGCTGTTATCAAAAAGTCCCAAAACAACAAATGTTGGTGTGGATGTGGAGAGAGAACACTCATACACTGTTGGTGGCACTGCAAACTATTGTTCTGTAGTCCCTCTATGGAAAGTAGTATGAAGATACATCAAAGATCTAAAAGTAGAATTGCCATTTGATCCAGCAATCCTACTTTATCCAAAGGGGGAAAAAAGACATCTGCACTTGAATGTTTATAGCAGCACAATTAACAATTGCAAGATGCGGTAACAACTCAAGTGCCCATCAATACATGAGCGAATTAATAAAATGTGGCATACGTATATATACTCCATGGTATACCATGGAGTGTTACTCAGGAATAAAAAAAAAAATGATGAACTAAGCCTTCTTGCATTAAGCTGGATGGAACTGGAAACCATTATTTTAAGTGAAGTATCACAAGAATGGAAAAACAAGCACCACATGTGCTCACCATCAAATTGGTATTAACTGATCAACACTTATGTGCATATATGGTAGTAACATTCATCAGGTGTCTGGCAGGTGGGAGGGGGGAGTAGGGGATGGGTATATTCACACCTAATGGGTGTGGTGGGCACTGTCTGGGGGATGGACAAGCTTGAAGCTCTGACTCAGGTGGGGCAGAGGCAATATATGTAACCTAAACATGTGTACTCCTGTAATATTCTGAAATAAATAAATACATATATAAAACCTTGAAATAAAAGACCAAAGTAGGATGACTAACACTAAACGTGATATGACTTATTATAAAGCTATAGTAATCAAGATGGTAGTATATTGGCATCAAGATAGACATATAGATCAATAAAGCAAATAAAGAGTCCAGGAATAAGATCACATATACATGGATAATGAGTTGCCACAAAGATGCAACAGCAAAATTAGTGGAGAAAGGACAGTCTTTTCAAAAATAGTACTGGAAAAATTAAATATCCATATGAAAAAAATGAACTTTGATCCATATCTTACACTTCATATAAAAAATAACTCAAAATGGATTATTATAGTCTTAAGTGTAAAATCTATAACTATAAAAACTTCTAGAATAAAGCATAAAAGAAAACCTATGCAACTTTGAGTTAAACTAACTTTTCTTATGTACAATATAAAAAGCACAATTCATAAAATAACAAATTCATAACTTTTACTTCATCAAAATTAAAAACTTCTTTACTTCAAAAGACAAAGAATGAAAATACTATTAAAAGAATGAAAAGACAATCCACATAATAAAAGAATATATTTACAAATCATGCATAAGATACAGGAATTGTATCCAGAATATATAAATAACTCAAAAACTCAATAATAAAAAAAAAACATTAAAAAGATATAGACAAAAGATTTGAGTAGACATTTAAGGAAAGAACCTATAGGTTATGCAACTTAAAGCCACAATGATATACAAATACACATCTATTAGAATGGCCAAAGTTAAAAACACTGACTGTACCAGGTGTTGGAAAAGACATAAAGGAAGTGAACTCTCTTTTGCTGCTAGTGAGAATACAAAGTAGTAGGACCACCCTGGAAAGCATTTGTGGCAGTTTCTTAGTTAAAAGTATACCCATCATATGATCCAGCGATTCTACTCCTACATATTTACTGAAGAGAATTTTTAAAATATATCTATACAAAGACTTATACATAAATGTTCATAGCAGCTTTTTGTGTAATAGCCAAAATCAAGAAAGAACCAAAAATGTTCACTGTAAGTTATATGTATAAACTAACTCTGTCATACCCAAATAACAAAATCCTAAGCAATAAAAAGGAATTATTGATAAATAATACTTGAATAAATCTCAAAATATGCTGAGTAAAATCATCCAGATTTTTTTTAAATACTACATGATTTTGTTAATATAAACTCTAGGAAATGGAAAGTCATGTATAGTAACAGAAAGATCAGTAGTTGCTTGGGCAGGGTAGTCAGTTATGCCTCAACCAAGCTGTTAAAATGATTGAGACACAAATTGAAGACAATTTAAGCACCACAATAAATTCTCATAGTAATGTATTAAATTATTTAAAATACATGACGTCACCTATGAAAGAGAAAGAGATAAAGAAAATAAGAAAAGGGGGAAGGTTCTCCTTCAGAGATAATGAATTCAAAATAAATGTGATAATTATAAAAATATTATTTTGCAAATTTCAGTATGCAAATTGAATCAGGAAAATAAGTAATTAATGTGAAAACATGATTTACACAGTTCCATATGTTTTATATATATTTCATACTTTTTAAGTTACTGGTCTTCTTAGTCTAATAATTTTATGTTTGTTGATATTTCTTACCCATACATAGCTGGCTCCCAATTTCTTTGCATAAACTCAACCTGGTACATTTGTCTTGTAATTGGTGGCAGTTCTGATACAAGTATACTAAACTGTAAAAACAGGGCAGCATTTCCTAGCGAAGACTTTCTTTGACGTAAGTGAATAATTCTGGCATCAGTAAACAAGTTATTTATAAGTTCTTTCCTGGTCTGGAAAATACGTTAGATCTCTGTTTCAAACCATTTTTACAAATACAGACACATATTCACAGAAGTCAATAAAGAAAAATGCTTTTATACTATGTGTTCTGAGATTTTCATGACAATAGCAAGGATGAGTACATGATGTTCTTTAATTTCTATACATTTTCTAAGATGAGATTGAAGCAAAGAGATTGGTTATGTTTACCTTCTATTCTTTTTGCTATCTGTGATAGCTGCAATTTCTCTTTTCTATAGAAATAAAAGTAAAATAGAAAAAAATCTCAAATGTCACTGATATGTTTTCAGTAGCTAAGTATGCAAGTTAAATATTTCACCTCTAGCAATTTCAGTGTTATTTTATTTCAATTATCTAGGGAGCTACTGTTTTATATAGCTCCAGGTATATAAAGGAGTAAAATTCCTCCAGTTATTGAAGCTGTTGTCAGTATTCTGCTAGGAATTTTGAATATACATCTCTTCCTCTCTCCTTTCAGCAGCAAAATAACTAGGGAAATTATGCCAATTATGAATTGTTCTGCTATACTTAACATGCATTTTTAGTTTTAAAAACGTTAAAGCTTTACACTACCAGGAAGTTGTATTAGTCATTATTAAGAGGCAAACCCACACACAAAAAAGAGATTATGGTATGAATTAAAAATAGTGTGATAACTCTTAAGAAAATAAGGTAAACTGTAATGATTTTTTATTTTTAAAAGGAAATTATAAGAAGAGAAGAATTTATATTTCTCTTTTCTTTATTTTTTCTATTTTTACTAGGAATATATTTCTCAGTTCCACTTCCTATGTCTGCCCAACAAAGGCAACTGGAAATTTCCTGCCACTTTAGACTACGGAAATAGCTTATTTACGCAACAGTAGGCTCCTCTGTTTCTATCCCAAATTGTTTAACACTAATCGGGTATACTGCAATTCAATTATGACACTAAGTTAACATCAGACTCCACAGGTTTAAGGGCTTACTTTTCCACAAGACTACTCTCACTTCAGATGCCAGCTGCAAGTCTTGGGGTTCCCCAAGCCACTTGCACTTGTGATCAACCATCTACTAATCCAGGAGTTTCCCACAAACCGCCTTACGGTCAATAATGCACTAGATGGCTCACACCTGTAATTCTAGCACTCTGGGAGGCCAAGGCAGGAGGATCGCTCAAGGTCAGGAGTTCAAGACCAGCCTGAGCAAGAGCGAGACCCCATCTCTACTAAAAATAGAAAGAAATTAGCTGGACAACTAAAAATATATAGAAAAAATTAGCTGGGCATGGTGGCACATGCCTGTAGTCCCAGCTACTCAGGAGGCTGAGGCAG
>CAUYRT010031468.1:0-93372 GCA_963574885.1 Lepilemur ruficaudatus
CTGTAGTCCCAGCTTCTCGGGAGGCTGAGGCAGAAGGATCGCTTGAGCCCAGGAGTTTGAGGTTGCTGTGAGCTAGGCTGACGCCACGGCACTCTACAGCCTGGGCAACAGAGTGAGACTCTGTCTCAAAAAAAAAAAAAAAAAACCAATGTCATATTTTGTAGATTTAGAAAACACAATTCTTTGCTTCATTTGGAAACAAAAAAGAGCCCAAATAGCCAAAGCAATCTCAAGCAAAAAGAAAAAGTCTGGAGGTATCACATTACCTGACTTTAAAATATACTACAAGGCTATAATAACCAAAACAGCATGGTACTATTTAATAGTATAAAAGTAGAAACATAGACCAATGGAAAGAGAACAGAGAATCAGAAATGAAACCATCTACATAAAAAACAACTAATCTTTGACGAAGCCGATAGCAACATATACTGGGGAAAGGAAACCCTATTCAACAAATGGTTCTAGGAAAACTGGATTGCCACATGCAGAAGAATGAAACAGGATCCCTATCTCTCATCATATACAAAAATTAATCCAAAATGGATAAAATTTAAGATATGGAACTATTAAAATTCTGGAAGAAAATGTAGAATAAAACTTCTCCAGACATTGGCCTAGACAAAGAATTCATAATTAAGACTCCAATGGCAAATACAGCAACAACAAAAATAAATCAAGCTTTTAATTAAATTAAAAAGCTTCTGCACAGCAAATGAAATGATCAACAGAGTGAATAAACAACCTACAGAATAGGAGGAAATATTCACAAACTATACATCCAATAAAGGGCTAATATACAGAATCTACAATGAACTCAAACAAATCAACAAGGAAAAAAAGAACAATCCCATTGAATAGTTGGCAAAAAGATATGCATAGAAGTTTTTCAAAACAAGATAGAGAAATGGCCCCAAAAACATGAAAAAATGCTCATTATCACTAATCATCAGGGAAATACAAATCAAAACCACAATATCATACCACCTTACCCCTTGCAGAATGGCCATTAGTAAAAAGTCAAAAAACAATAGATGCTGGTGTGGATGAAGAGAGAAAGAAATGCTTATACATTGTTCATGGGACTACAAACTCCTACAACCTCTATAGAAAACAGTATGGCAATTCCTTAAACAAATAAATGTAAACTTAACATTTGATCCAGGCATCCCACTACTGAGTACATACACAAACTAAAATAAATCATTTTATCAAACAGACAGCTGCACTTGAATGTTTATCAAAACAAAATTCACAATTTCACAAATGTGGAGTCAACCTAAGTACCTATCAATTCATGAGTTGATTAAGAAAATGGGATACACATAGACACACACACACATATATATATATACACCTCCATACCCCCCAACACACGTACATACCATGGAGTAATACTCAGATAGAAAAAGGAATGAAATAACATCTTTTGTAGGAACTTGATGAAACTAGAGGCCATTTTCATAAGCCAAGTATCTCAGGAATGGCAAAACAAATACCACATGTACTCTCTAATAATTGGGAGCTAAACAATGAGCACAAAGAGATGTAAAAGTCACCAGAAAACAAGAAAGGGGGAGGTGGGATGAGAGGTAAAAACTTACCTATTGTTTACAATTAACACTATTTTTGTGATGGGCATATTAAAAGCCCCAAGTTAAGCATTACACAAGGTATCTGTGCAACAAAAACATTGTAACCCCTTAATATTTTGAAATAAAAATAAAGAATAACTTGAGTTGGAAAGATAGTGAGCTCAGTTTTAAATGCATTCAATAACGCATTACAGGAAAAACGAATTGGTTAATAAAGGGTGAAGACGGATATGGAGAAACTATCTAACCCTGACATATTTTAGGTTGAGAACCAGGTTGTTTCTTTGGTCACAAATGTAAATTAAAAGAGACATGGGACAGTATGGATGGGCTATCCCAAGTATTTGATGTAGCAAATGTCAAGGCTTGTGCCTTTGCATTGTGTATATTATCTCACAATGAAGGAAGGAAGAAAGGGTATATTATCTCATTAATGAACCTGAGCGCCCATGGCTTCTCTACTCTGGGTTTGCATAAGATGATATGGCATAAAATGTGATGCTGGCGTCAAAGTTGGAGCGTTGCTTCATTATTGCATTTTTTTTTTTAGTCATGGAAATTCTAAATCTTCTGGGATCTAGGGCATCACTTGATACTATATGGAATCCTTATTAAAATATTGCACTGAGAAAGTATAATTTAAAAACAAAACAATGAAGGCCATCATAAATATAAAATACTAATTTTGTCTATAATACATAGCTTTTCTATAAGCTAATATTTATTTTAAATATGTGTTATAAAATATTATATTATTTTCACCATTAGCAATTTTCAGTTTAGCAATTAATACATTACATTTACTATTTGAGTGATCATTACAAATTACCCGGTAATCTAGTGATTTCACAAACTGCCCATCTCTCTTTTTTTTTTTTTTTTTAGTTTGCAGTATTATTAGAATCTTCTTTAATAAAGATGTTCATGTCTTTTCTAAAATTAGAAGAATGAATGGGCATATATAATAATAAAGTTATCAAGAAGGTAGAGGATAAACTTTTACTCCTGGTTTAATTGTGATTGATTTTTTTCTTTGACTGTTTTTCATGTAAAATAAAATTTTTAAAAATGTTTTTCTTAAGAAATTAAATGTTATCTTTTCATGCTGTCATGCGGTTAGAATATACTAGGTTTATGATGAAAATATAGGATAAGATTTTTCTGAATTTGCAGTCATGGTATTTCTGGTAATGATTAAATTAACATTTGCACTTCATGGTGTAAAAAATTGCTTTTGTTCTTTGCAGAGTGCTCAGTGTCATTCTCTTTTTGTCAAAAAGTAAATTAAATAGCTCAAAGAGGCTTTGTGCTGAAGTGTTTGCTCCTTTATTATGTTCTAGAAGGTTGGGAATACAGACATTGCCTTTCTTTGCAGAAGGCAGTATAATAACTCTGACAAGAATATAAGCAGAGTTGTTAGCAAAGGCTAAATGCAAATAATGTAGCTAAAGTCCTGGCTAGGGAATAGCTAGCACAAGTGTGATCCATTATGACCATGAGTTTAAGGTTTTGTTTGTATTATTTCTACTCAAAGAAGGGTATTTGATAAAGTTCTAAATTTCAAATAAACTCTTTCATTTATCTTCTTCGCTATTTAGAACTGGACAAGGAAACCAGCTTTCTTTCACTTCTTAAACCCTGCTTAATGATTTTTCAATGGTTTAACAAAGGAAAGCTTTATTTTAATTCAATAAGACTCTAATGTCTCTTACCATTACAACTAAAAACATCCACGACAAATTGACTAAAACAAATCCACTTTGGTTGCTTTATTTTCTCCATAATGATAGGGTATTACATGAAACTTCATGATATAAAATAAACTTTTGGGTGGATTGACATATAAATTTTTTAGTATATGACTCCTTTCCCCCAATTATTTCACGGATTTACTTATTTTCCACTTTTATTTGCTTATATGTAATCAACCTACTGGATTAGCACTAAGCAGTATTGATTCATTAAATTTAGGGCATTTAAAAAAAATAATTTACTGTTCACACTTAATGATGCGCAGTCAAATGTTTATAATATTTACCCTAGAATTTCTTCATCCAATAAAAAATCAATTTTTTCATGTTATCTTCAAGACTTATTTGATCTTATCCTTAAATAATGATAACCCTTGAAAGTTTACTTAGAGCCTATCAATATCAAACATCATTTTGGGAGACAACCTATAGGAATGTTTCATTAGCTATTTTGCCATTTCACAAACTCTCATACTTTATATTTTATCAAAGACAAGCCAGTAGAAGAAGGAGGGAATATGTATCTTGAAGAATGCAATTCATTACTCATTAAGGCCTGGTTCCTCAGCTGGACTTTCAGATGTTTGAACCATTTAAAGAAATCTTGAATTCAGTTCTCACAATAGAAAGAATCAACCAAAATCCAAGGGCAATTAAAAGTCATCCACTACATAGAAGCAGGTGTGAATTTTTAAAATAGAAAAGAAAAAAAATGAATTTCCCAAATACATCAAATTTCGGGTCTTTCACTACTAGTCTTTTTTTGTAAAAAATTTTAAAAAGATTTAGAATTTGGAAGGTCTCTTCAAAACAAGTTCAAGTTCCTGGAACGTTGATATACTTTCAATACTTAAGGAAAATATTATTATCTATAGTACAATACAGATCAGTTGAGAACTCTTCTCTCTGGAGCAAGGGTTTGATATTTTGAATGTAGGAACACTCCTCAATGAGTATCGATCGAACGAGTGTGTGTTTGTGTATGTGTGTATGTATGTAAAGGAGAGAGGAAAGAATGATAGAAGGAAACATTGACTAGGCACCTACCATGTGCTCAGAATTCACAACATTCTACATAGAGAGACTTACTAGTACCATTTTAATTTTTAAAACATAGTTTTCTTCTTTTAAAGTTTAAATGTGTCATGCTCAAGACTCCCATGAATGGTACTTCAAGTGACACAGGTGATGTGTTGAAAACCTATATATATTTCACACTAGAGATAGTGTGAAATATAGAGATGTCATATTGGTTTTCTTGAATAATAATCTGGAAGGAAAATCAGCATAGACATATCCTAATCTTCCTAACACTACAAATCTAGGAGTTTGAAAAATCAATGTTATGCTAACTTGATTACTTTTGAATGTAAGCTTACTGAAATTCCATTTTTTATTTATACTCAAGAAAATAGTATTTAACTTTGAAACAGTGTAATTTAGTGCCCTATTATTTCATGGCCAAGAGAAGTAATAATATTTTGCTAGAGAAATTTATGTTATTTTTCTTATTCAGAATAAGAATCCACCTTTAAACAGTCCTTTAAGAATAAATTCATTTAAAAAAAATCCTATCCTACCAGAGATAACCAGGAAAACTTTTATAAGGGCAACAATAACATTTATCTGAGAGAAAATCATGTTTGATCATCATCATTTGGAAGCCAAAGTCATGGGACAATTTTAATTTCACTTGTAGTTTGGGATGACAGCAATTCTCTCTGATTGCTTTTTGATTCCAGAGCTTTTGTTTGTTGAGGTTCCAAGATTTAGATGTTCATTCTTATTTTGTATCCTAGAGGTATTGTACTTTTAAATGCGTGCTTAAGTCCTATTTTTCTTGCTTTGACATATCCCACCCAACTGAGCTATGATATTGGTTCATTGTAAATCACAGTGGGAAGAATAGAATTGAAAGGTTCTGAATAAACAAAGTTCATTTTTCTTGTCTTCATACTTGGATGAAAAGGAATATGAAGCTTCAAAGGAAATTGTATGTCACTTACAAACTTTTTATGGGACATACTCAACTTATTAGATAAGTGATATCTTTAAGAACTCTATTTATTATAGTATAGAGTCCTACATTTTAAATTAAATAAATATTTATGATTCACTGTATTTATGGATTCAGAAAGTATCAACCCATAAATTACTTATGCTTCCATGTTAATCTCATAAGAGTTACCTTCAAGAAATTCCTGAAGGAAGAGTAAATAATAGCCCAAAAACTAAGCCATAAAAAGTGTCCTATGTTCAAACAAATACTTCAAAGATATCAGTTGAGTGAGCCACCCAATATGGGATTACTAACTCTAGTCTTCTGTGCAAATATGCCCTCTATTATGTCCTTTCTTGGCTTCTTCATTATATTGAGGAATTCTCATGTCCTCTCCTCCTTGCTGTTATACATACAACTTTCCCTTTACCTATTCATGACTCTTCTTACCCTATTGGTATGATTTGTTTTATCAATGTCGATGTCAATCTTTGCTACTTTTCCTAGGAAATGAGGGTAACATTTAATATTTTTAAACACAGGCATTGTTCCAAGTCTTTTACATAAATTATCTTATTTCATCCACATGAGAACTCATTTAAGTAGATAATAATTTCTTTCTCATGTAACAAATGAGAAAACTGAGGCAAGATAGGATATTAGATAATGTCTATCATGCTCTCTATTTGTAATTAAAATTTGCTGTAGGATTTCATTTCTGATAAATTCCACTAGAGCTTTGCCATCTTTTTCTACCCTAGTACTTATAGTTGCCAATAGAAGTTATGATCATCAGAATTATGTCATTCTCCTGGAGTAAGATGTGGGAGTAGACATGGGGTAGTATCCAAACTCCTGGAAAGGTAGATTAACGTAATCCTTTAGATATTTTGAATATGTCATCTTTGAGAAGTATTGCCTCTTAATCACAGCTTTACTAAAAGCTATCCTTATGTGTTGTATGTATTTATTTTTCAAGCTTCAACTATCATTTAGATACTAACGAATCAACATGTTTAACATCATATGTGATTTTTACTGGACACTTGCACTTAACTGTACACATTTACCTCAAAATGTCTAAAACTGAGCTAAGCTTCTTCTTTCACAAAGTGTCTATCTATGTCTCCTTGTCAGTCGGGCCACTCACAAGTTATCTACCTTAAGATAGATTATCAGAACATGCCCAGAACATAAGCTCCATGAGAGCATTTTTTTTATACAGCAGATACCACCGGTGTGCAAAGCATTTCACACATACAAGCCAGCTCAATCAAGCTCAGTCATCACCTCTGTCTCGGAAGACAAGGGATAGGTTTTCGCTACTGACTCAATTGTGGCCACTTACCGAAATTCCTAATACTTAAATCTAGTCCTTCAGAACTAGTGCTATTAAGTCATAATCTAAATTATAACTGCTATGGTGATTGCTTCACACTTTGATTACAGGGTACACTATGAGAAGGCAGTGATACAGGTGTTAAATGATCACTCTAATGGACTTTCTGTGAAGTATTTAGCATAATGGGGCAGACACAGCCCAGAATATCTTAGAATTCCTTCTGTATTTTCAAATAATGCCAAAAAATACAATTATTTTAAAGATTAAAAAAATTCCTTCATGGGAAAAATAATTCTTTTAATTAGGCCTTTTTGTTACCATAGACTTAAGAGTAATTTTATCAAAGCAAGTATATCATCCACCTTTATAATTATAATTATAAAGAATTATATTTTAGGATGCACCATGTTAAAAACAAAGTGAGGCAGTCAGAAACATAGCGTCCCAGACAATTATTTGCTTCAAATATAATTAACCATTTATGCCACCAAATACTTCAAGTATGGAAAATTATTTCAAAATGCATAAAGGAAAAATATAATAGATTTACAAATTTCAAACTGTCTCTCATTCCTTTTTGATTATAAATCTAATTGAATTTACACCTATAAATTAGCTGAAGGGCATATTTCTGTCTTACCAATGGAAATTCTCACTTTGTTCAAGTAAAGATATAATGATTTCTTTCTTTTTTTGGTATGTGTATGTGTTTTCATTGGAAATGATGCTTCTATAAACCCACACAATTGCAGAGTTCAGTGAGACAATAGACATCATTTTATCAAGCTGAACTGCTATGGCACACAGCCTGTAACTTGTTAATCATCATATGATAATCATTGCCTGTTCAGTGCCTGGCTCTTAGATGCTCTAAAATTGCAGTTTTATTGGATTTGTGAATGAGCAAATTGAAACCCAAAGAAAGATTCTATTTACCCAAGATCTTGTAACTAGTAAGGAACACAGACAAAAGCAGAGCCCAGATTTCAGAATATTAGTTCATTATGATTTTTCTACTACAAATATTAGTAGGCTCAGATAAATCTTAATAAAGGAAAGTAATAATGTTTTATTTTTATTTCAAAGACATTATTTACTGCTTGCAAAATGTAAATGGATATCAAATGGAAACTTACTTTAACTGAATTCCGAAACTTCCAGTGCTGAGACTTAAGAGTGTTTACAAGTTCTCTGCCATATAAAGTGTAATTTAGTGTTGCGGGCAAGTTTAAATTAAAAGATAAAACAGTACTTCCTACTTCGTTTTGTACTTGCCAAAGTAAAAATACTAAAAGTGCAGAACCAACTGGCCATTGAAACTTTCTGGAACTGACAGGTTGATAGCCAGAGTGAAACTGAAATACCTCTTTGCAGAATGCTAACTAATTTAATAGAAACTTTAATTAAAAGAACATCAAAGTGCATCTTTCCTTCTAATAGACAGCACCTGCAACATGTGAAAATAATTTGTTTGGATTGCTAGATTTTCAATGTTACAGAAACAATTGACTGCACCCACATGCCCATTAAAGAAATTTCCTGAGAAGAAATACATAGGAATTGAAAGGTGATTCATTCCTGAAACAAGGATGAAAAATGGCTCCTTCTTTGAAAGAGAAAACTGCTTGTGATAACTAGTATAGCAATATAAACATCACTAACAATTCTTCCTGAGATCTGCCAAATATTGGACACAATATTTAGGAATGAAGGTTTAATATTTGGGTTTTTCTTTTCTTTCTTTAAGATATGGATCACGGGATCATTTGGAGGAAATTACCTCAATGACACATGTTGATCATATTTTATCTTGAAATGAATACCATAAATTGGACTGTTCAATTGCTGAAAGTATGCAAACATTTTTCAATATGCTAATTTATACTACAGTCAGCCTCATACACCTGCCAAAATAAAACACAATGTGCACATTTTTAGTCTATTTTTTAAAAAAATCTGGAATTTTTCCAGGCATCCTAGTACTAAATCTACCCACTGACATATAAGTATAGCTCTTAGAAATAAATTAATATTTCTTTGGCTATAACAGAAATGAGGACATCGAACATATTAAGTACAGCATTCTCAATTATCAAAAGGAGAGAAATATACTTAGATTAACAAAACAGATGGGGAATTCTAGTGCTAGTAATAAGGGAAAGGCTTTATTCATGTAAGTTAACAAAATTTTTTTAGTTCCCCATTTTTTAAGATTTTAATTTAAGCTGTTAATAATTAAAATAAAAATGAAAGCTATTTCTCAAAAGAATCAGGAGCCTATGGTCATTATTTTTCCAGTCATAACTTACAAACATGATACTACAAAAAGAGCCAGAATCTCAAATACAATTTACATTCTTTTAAACAATTCTTGTAGATAACCTGGTGAGCCCCAACATGGTTATTTTGCATTATCATCATCATCCAAGGGGATACACAGAAGAGAAGGGTAAGAGGACAGAAATATAAAGAAAGTAAACCAAAAACAGCAATAAAAAAAAATTGAAGATTACATCTATTAGGTCGGGTGTGGTGGTGACTCACTCCTATAATCCTGGCACTCTGAGAGGCCAAGGTAGGAGGATTGCTTGAGGCCAGGAGTTGGAGACCAGCCTGAGCAACATAGGGAGAACTTGTCTATACAAAAATAGAAAATTAGTCAGGCATGGTGATGCCTGCCAATAGTCCCTGCTACTCGGGAGGCTGAGGCAGGAATATCCTTTGAGTCCAAGAGTTCAAGGTTGCAATGAGCTATGATTGCACCCCTGCACTCCAGCTTGGGTCACAGAGCAAGACCCTGTCTCAAAAAAAAAAAAAAATTAAATCTATTGTTTAAAAAAATTCCAAGCACACCAATAGCAGTATCATATGCCTTATTTTATTATATTTTTTTATCATATTAGGGTAAGTTTCAGTGAATTGTTTATTTTAATATAATTGATTCAATAATACAATTGTATGTAATGGTATGATATAACAGGCTTAGTAACTACCAGGTCTATGATGGTATAAATTCAATAAGTATTTAGGTGACTTTTGGGCAGGGAAAATGATATGTGGAATAAAACATGTTTTTGGTAGCTTTGGTCTTAATTTTCCTTATTAATTTTTTTCTACAGATAGCATTGTGTGAGCTAAATTATTCTTTTAGTTCACATTGATTAATTGGATATTTATTTTCCATTATTGAAAGTCAAAGTTGCTTTTCAGGGTCTTCCTCAAATTCTACTCACGCTCCCATTCCTCTCCCAGTGTACATTGAGTAATCTGCTTGTTTTAATGTCTACGTAAAGTTGCTTAAATAAAGTACCACAGTTGTATTGCCTCTTGACTTCTTAAGTCTTTCTTAATTGAACACTGCTTCTCTCTCTAAGCATAAACTCTTAATAATCCTCCACCAATACCCTATATAGGTTGAGTATCCCTTATCTGAAATACTTGAGACCTGTAGTGTTTCAGATTTTGGATATTTTCTATTTGGAAATATTTGCATATACATAATGAGATATCTTGGAGATGGGACCCAAGTCTAAACATAACATTCATTTATGTTTCATATACAACTTATACACATAACCCAAAGGTAATTTTATGCAATTTTTAAAATAACTTTGTGCATAAAACAAAATTTGTGTTAAGAATTTATGTGTGGAATTTTTCACTTGTGGTATCATGTTGTTGCCCAGAAAGTTTTGGATTTTGGAGTATTTTGGATTTCAGATTTTTGGATTAGGGATGCTCAACCTGAATCCAGTCATATGTATAAGGTTTTCTAAGATTTTATACACTTAGCCCTTCCATTTGGAATGCCATCTCCTTGTCCTCCTTCTTCCTCCTATTTTTTATTTGAATATCTCCTGTCACCCTTCGTAATAATGCATAGTCATCAAGTCCACCAAAAGCCTTCCTTGATAGCCCAAGTGGTAGGTGTGCACTGCTGTAATTCCACAGAACACTAACCATTCTTATTCCACAAATAGAATAGAAAGTTATCTATCCTATGGTGAGCCAATGAACGTACTGTAACATATCCCTGAAGTAAATTTGTAGCAGATTTATACGATGAACAAGTCTGAAGATCTAATGTAAACATGAAGACCATAGTTAATAAAATTGTATTAGAGATTTTTGTTAAATAAGTAGATTTTAGCTGCTCTTTTCACAAAAAGTAACTGCGTGAGATGACAAATATGTTAATTTGCTTCACTAAAGTAGCCCTTTTACTATCGGATGAGGTTTGGATATGGTTTGTTTGGCCCTGCCAAGTCTCATGTTGAAATTTGATCCCCTTGAAGGAAGAGGGCCCTGGGGGGAGGTGTTCGGTTTGCTGGGAAGGATCCCCCATGAATGGCTTGGTACCATTCTCTTAGGAGCGTGTGAGTTCTCACCCTTAGTTCCCCTGTGATTTGGTTGTTAAAAAGAGCCTGGTATCTCCTCTTCTCCCTCACTTCCTCCCTCACCATGTGATCACTGCACAGCCTGGCTCCCATCACCTTCTTCCATGAGTGGAAGTGGGCTGAGTCCCTTGCCTGAAGCAAATGCTGGTTCCATGCTTCCTGCGCAGCCTGCAGAGCTGTGAGCCAAATAACCTTTTTTCTTTGTAAATTACTCAGCCTCAGATATTCCTTTATAGCAACACAAACGTACTGAGATACTATCTATATGTATCCCATAACAGCACATTGTAAACTTCAAATATATACAATAAAATTTATTTTAAAGAAATGATGGGTAAATAGCACGGATCCTTTTTCCAAATTATGACTATAGCACATATTAGCTGTATGATTTTGTACAAACTGCCTCTCTGAATTTCAGAATATTGTCTTTAATGCATAAAATAGGATGATAATAATAACACCATACATAAATACTCAGTGTTTCCTGTCAACTTCAGATCCTGTGCATTTAATCACTACACTATTTTGCTTAAGTACCGTGCTTTTCTGGCAATTAAATAAAATATATAGAAAAATACACGTAGCCAAGTTTCAGGCACATATTAGGCAACCAATACAATATTATTTATTATTCTTCTACAAATACCACTAGAAGATAACTAACTTTGCAGGCAGTGCGGCTAGATGCCTAGATTTCAAGTCACTAGCCAAGCCAACTTTGGCAGGTTACTTAAACTTTTTTTTTATTATATCCCCATCAAAATGAGGACAATAAAATTATCTAGTCCATTAGGTTATCATGAGGATTAAGTTGGTTAATAAACATAAAAACCTTAGAAGAGCATCAAGGACAACGTAAGCATTCAATAATCATTAGCTATCATCATCACTATCACCATCATCATCACCCAAGTGTTTTATCACTTGCTTCTAAAACTTTATAAGGCTAAATATGGAAAATAAGTAGGAGTACTTTTGATTTTAAGCACATGGAAGGATTTGAACTACGTTATTTAGCCTAAACATATGTAATGACAGTATTGTGGAATAGCGAAAAGGGCATGGACTTTAGAGTCAGACAAACATAATATCATTTATGTAACTTTGTACAAATTGCTTTGCCTCTTTGATTTTCAGATTTCTCATCCATAACAGAAGAATAAAATCACTGTCCCTGTCTCATAGAGTTATTATTTATTACGTGAGAAAAGTGCACAAAGTATCTAAACTGTCTCATAATAAATCCTTAATAAATATTATTTCTCCACCCTGCCTAATTTAGTCCAGGCTACATTTATGAAATGAATTTTGAGGAATTTAGAAATACACATTCAATAAATATCAATTATATATGTTTCATATTTACAATAATTCTTGGTCCCAAAACCTGCATCAGAGATACGACTATGCATACAGAAATGCACTTAATGAATTAGCTCACCCTCTTGTTTGTTCTCTAGCAAAGGGCAAACTCCAATTATGAGACATGTGGATGGAGGGGATGAGTCCAGTGAATGGAATGCTGAACTGGGAGTTAGGAGCCATTGCGCGTGGGTCCTGCTTGGCTGCTTGGTTTTGCGGTATCTATTAGGAAAGCCACTTATCTTCTCTTCGCTTCACTCCCTCCAGCTGTGAAGCAAAGATCATACTTCCCAGTAGGAAAATTTATAAAATTGTGGGAGATCGATGGATGAGACACATGTCCTTTCCCTGCTGAACTTAAATTCTCTTCCTTACTATCACACCAGCCTTAGACAGACTCCCAGTACTTCAGACTGGGAGTCTGTCTAAGGCTGGCCAAATGCCAAGGTCATACAGTCATAATAAGGATGTTAAGAATAATCTGGGGTACTTTCTTATTCTCCAAATAACCACATAACATATTTTGCAAATGCATCGCCTTCCTTTTTCACATGTCCCACCCACATCCTGGCAGAGATCTCATGATTTTTCAAGGGCTAGTTTAAATGTCAACTCTTCTTTGAAGGCCTTGCCAAAACTCATTGGCTCTCCTCCATACACTGACTCTCTCTATCCATCTATTATAACTCTATAGCACCTAATTCAAGTGGTTAGGATAATATAGGATATTTATCCCATTTTATTATAGTGCAGTTATTTATATGCCTGTCCCCCATCCTAGACTGGGAGTTCTGTGATGGAAGAAACATTTTCTGATTGTTTAAATTTGTGCCTACCTAGTACATGGCCTGGAATATAGTCATTATTCTATAAATTTCACTTGAATTAAACAAAGATCTTCCTAATTTCCTGTCATTTTCTCTAAGTTATTTTACCTCATTTAACTAAAGACTATTATTAAATAATTATATTATTTGGACAAATACCAAGTTATTATTTTGCTGTTTGACAATAATTTAGGGTTTGAGGCAGCAGTCTTTGCCAAACTGAAGGTCATGAAACCATTCAGGTAAATGGAATGCTCTTTTAAATTAATAATATCTGAGAAGTTATCAACCTCCCACATCTATCCATTTAGAACAGATGTGTGAATATTCACAAATAGTTGCACACACAGTAAACACACACAAATATAAACATTTGTAGATGTAGTCTATAGTGAAAGATAACAGTTTCAAATAATTTTTTATTTGAAAAATAGCTTGATGCACATAATGGTAAGTTGACTCTATCTTTGATTAAAACAGCTGAGTTAAATTTTATTATGGTTGTGAAAAATATCAACCAATCTAAAGATGCTATAGTTTAAAGTTTGCATTACACAAATATTTGTTCTACAGATAAATAGCCTGGACACTTAATAGCTGATTGGACTAATTGTTTGCAGTGCATGTATTTAAGTTGTATCCACATAAAATATCTGCTTACGTCAGTAAACTGTAATCTTTCTTTCTCCAAAATTGTGCTCAAAATTTTACTCCATTCATTTCTGAACAACAGGAAACCAATCTTAAGACTAAAGATTTTGTAATGTTAATTGGAAAGAATAGATACACTCTAGAAAATCAGATGCTTAATGATCTTGGCTGTGCTTCTCTCCAATTAGTGCTGGGTCACCAATTAATTCTTTTCCAGGTGCCCAGGCTTCCGGGATACCAGCACTGGGCTGAGTTCTCTTGATCCTTTCACCTAGTGCTTCGGCTACACTAATGACTTTGACCTTGGTCAGACTTGGCCAGCAGCTTTCTCAATTTAAGGAAAAGTGTCCTTTCCGCTTTATTGTACGAATGGAGCAAATCATAGCAAACCCAAACGGATCTTCATTGTCATTCATTGCTATTTATGCTCTAAGCTATCAAACTTGTATTTTCTTCCACCTGTATGCTTTACCACAGCCTCTCAAACTATTCTGGGACTCCATCCTGTAAATTATTTTCTCCCTCTGCCTTTTAACTTTTCCCATTTTGCTCACTGTCTCTTAATTTCCTAGTTTCTGTATGTCTTCAGATTATCCAAGCATTCTTTTCACTAATAAGCAAAAGCCCTTCTTTCAAATCTTCTATGCTTCTAAACAAAATTTATAGCTTTCATAGCTACAATTCTTTTCACAAGTCTTTTTAAAATATGTCTGTATCTTATTAGTCATTAACTCCTTAACACAAAGTTACCTACATTTTCCCACTGTCATATCATGGATACTTTTTTCTTAAAGGTGGTCAATGAACACAATCATATTTAAAGACCTTATTTCATCTATAAGCTCCCCTACCTTAGCTTCCATGGCACTGTTCTTTCTTTGTTTCCCTAGGAGATCACACACTTGGGAGTCAGCGTAATTCTGGTTTGTGCGTCAGCTTTGCCTTTTCCTTTCTGAGCAATTTCTGAAAAGTCACTTCACCTCTCTTGGTCTCAACTTCTTCATGAACAAAATTTGGATAAAAATATATACCCTTGGGCTCTCCTTCTCTACAAACTCTTTGTCAATCCCAATCATCTCTTTGGCTCTTTGCAAGTGATCTGTCTCCTTGATAAACCCAGAGTAGATGATCATAAGATTCATTGTCCAAATGTAGCCACATTTTAAAGTAAACAAGTGTATTATTAACACTTTTTTGGAATGATATAATTAAACCAGGACTATCTCAGGTAAACCATGAAGTATGATTAATCAATTCTTAGGGTTCGTTGTGTTTTTCCACTTTTCTGCATTTGTTAATTTTGATCTTTCGGGGAATGCATCTCTTCTGTCTGTGATCTTTCATATTTCAGTTAAAGTCTCATGTTCACCCTGCCACAATCATTTCACCTGTAACCAGACAGTGCTTATCTTTCCATGAAAGCACAACCAAAATAAAATTGACAGGAGTAGTAGTCATGCATTATCATTTGATATTACTTATGATATGTAACAATTATATTTAGTGCCAATAATCTATATTAATAGATTTTAAAGTTTTTATCACTTTATAATATACGTTTTATGGATACAACATAATCTTATAATATTTTGTATTCTTTTTTATTTCAGCATATTATGGGGGTACAAATGTTTAGGTTACGTATCTCGCCTTTGCCTCACCTGAGTCAGGGTTTCAAGCATGTCCATCCTCCAGATGGTGCACACAACACCCATTAGGTGTGAATATACCCATCCCTTCCCCTCCCACCTGGCCAACAGCTGATGAATGTTATTACTAGATGTACACATTAAGTGTTGATCAGTTAATTACAATTTGATGGTGAGTACATGTGGTGCTTATTTTTCCATTCTTGCGATACTTCACTTCATAAAACGGACTCCTGCTCTACCCAGGATAATACAAGAGGTGCTAGATCACCACTGTTTTTTGTGGCTGAGTAGAACTCCATGGTAGACATATACCACATTTTCTTAATCCACTCACATATTAATGGGCACTTCAGTTGTTTCCACATCTTTGCAATTGGTTTGTTAGCAGAATTCACTTCCCTGTGCTCTATCCTCTGCAACTGACTTATTTAATTAAAAGACATTATCTTCAGTCCCTGAGATTCTTTCTTCTGTTTGATCTACCCTGTTCTTGAGGCTTTCTACTGTGTTTTGTAATTCTTTCAATAAATTATTCATTTCCTGATGTTCTCTTTGATTTTTCTTTAATATTTCAATTTATTTAGTGAATTTTTCTTCCAACTCCTGGATTTTTTGTGTGGTCTCTTTGTGTTGGTTACCCATTTTCTTTTGCATATCATTGAGTTTTCTTACAATCCATGTTCAAAATTCTGTCATTTTAGTGCTCTGACTTTGGTTGACGTCCATTTCTAGAGAGCTGGTGTTCCTCTTTGGGGATGTGCTTTCCGTCTGATTCTTCATACTTCCAGAGTTCTTTTGCTGATTCCTTCCCATCTGGATCAGTTGTTACTCCTTACCTTTAGATTTTCGTTTGGATAATGACATGCCCTGTTTAGACTCTGAGCCAGTTGGTGATGTTTATGGGTGAGATTTGACCACACCCTTTATGATGAGTCAGTAGATGCAGTAAAAGGGTGTGCAGAATGACCTCCCTGTCAGTAGGTGGCGCTTGCTGGGAGGAGCGGGCTGCAGTGTTGTTTTTGGGTCCTGTAACCAGCTCTTGTTCCTCTGGAGAGGCCCTCTAGTGCCTTGGGTAGTGGGTGGGGCTCTGGGACTTCTAGATGTGGCCTTATTCTCCACCTCAGTAGGGGTAGATGGGGGAGTGAAGCTCGGCAGAGCTGAGTTGGGTGAGTCTGAATGCTGTTGCGAGGGATCAAAGGTCTGTTCTCTGCTTCTGGGCAAAGCTGCCAGGGAGGGGCTGAAATGGTCCCACTCAGCCAAAAAGTCTGCATATGGGGGTGGGGCTATCTGAGGCCTGCAGTCTGGTGCAGGCCTTGCTCCTTCCCACCCTCCCCTATTCTGCAGTTTCTCCCTGGCCTCTGCCGGCAGGCAGGACCTCACGCCAGTCGATCTCCCCTGGCTATGATGCGGGCTGGGAGGTTCCCTGTGCAGGGTCGCAACCTGGACTGAAAGCACGGCCCTCCTGCGGGAGGAGAGTTGCCCCTCAAGCATGATGGTTTTCCTCTGAAGGCTCAAGCACCTCGTAGGTTTGCTCACAAATAACCCTTCCACATACCCAAGCAATGAAATTGAGACCTGGGTATACGGGATCTGGCCTACAGGCCTGTCCCCTGGGCCCCGGAGATCTATCCGTGACCCTGCCAGGGAGAGGAGTGCAGGTCGCAAGTCACCCACCGGGTGCCCAAGGTGGATCAATGTCTCTCCACCGCAGGATTCGCCCTGCTCTCCTGGAGTCACCAGGCAAATGGCACCTGGGAGGGCTGGTGGGTAGGGAGCCCACAGTCTGAGTACCCCTCAGTCTGCTGTAGGGCCCCAAAAGTAAAGGTTCTGTTCCCTGTAGATTCCTCTGGGTGGTGGCTAAATTGTCTCTCTTGGCAGCTGCAGGTAGGGGAGGGGAAGGGGAGAATGGACCAATATGGTGCCTGCCGATCGGCTTAGGTCTGTGGGCTGGGAGGTGCCTTGAGGAGAGCTGGGGGAGCCCGGTGCCCTGTCTGTGAGAGGCTCACCGCTCACTGACAGCAGCAATCTCTGGGCTGATGTTAGCAGGTCTCTCCAAGCTCTCAGGAGCCCACCAGCAGCCCAAGATGCAAGGGAATGAAAATTTAACCGCTCTACCTACCCTTGTCGGTGGTCTCCAAGCCTCTCGGGGCCTTTCTCCTTCCAGTTCTCCTCCACAGTTTCTTCCTGTGGGGTTCCCTGTAGTTTCAGGCACACTTCCTTCTGATCCTCATCTGATGTATGTTTGTCTGCCTGTTTATTTTTTTTCCACTTTCTTCTAAAATCTGTCTTTCATGCAGAGACATTCTCGCTGGCAGTTTTTCTCATCTGCCGTCTTGCCCTTCCCTCAATACTTTGTATTCTTCATGGTTTCTGGCATATAGCTAAGCAATTAGTGGATATTTATTAAACATTTTAATTTATTATTATTACATTTTGACTCAGCCTGGATGGTGATAAGCTAGATTATTTTCTGAAATTATTCTGTACTTTATTATTTTATGGTTTGCCAAGAATATAACAGTTATTTTTAAGAAAAAAAATATTTTAAATTCAAAATTAAGGGAACACAACAACTTTCAGCCATTACCAAAAAATCCTCAACTAGATAACATGAACATCACGACAAAATTTTTAAAAAGTGAAGGAAGAAGCCGAGCTCAGTGGCTCATGCCTATAATCCTAGCACTTTGGGAAGCCAAGGTGGGAGGAGAACTTGAAGCCAGGAGTTCAAGACAAGCTTCAGCAACATAATGAGACCCCATCTCTGCAAAATATAGAAAAATTAGCTGGATGTGGGATCACATTCCTATAGTCCCAGCTACTCCAGAGGCTGAGGCAGAAGGATCACTTGAGCCCAGGAGCTTGACATTGCAGTGAGCTATGATGACATCCCTATACTCTATCCCAGACAACAGAGCAAGACCCTGTCTCAAAAAAATAAATAAATAAAAATAAAATAAAAAAATAAAGGAAGAAAATAAATCATCAACATGTAATGTGGCCACAAATTTAGATAGGAACAAGTCAATCTCTTCTTGGTGATGAAAGAGGAGTTATGTAGCCTCTGTTTTGTATTATTTGGACAATTTTGCCTCCCCTAGAACTCAATTATTTTCTAGCACTATCAAAAGGATTCCACTATGAGAATGCTTATCATTAAGGAGCAAAACTGGAACATAAGAATTCCAAAGAACTCTCTTCCAAAATGAAAATTAAAAACAAAACAAAAATCTATCCACTTTATTCTTTGTTTTTTGTAAGATTTTCTTTTAAAAGTAGCTTTGGCTCTGTCATATATGGCTTTTATCATGCTAATGTAAGTTCCTTCTATACCCAGTTTTCTGAGAGTTTTTATCAGGAGGTGATGTTGAATTTTATTGAATGCTTTTTCAGCATCAATTGAAATGACCATAGAATTTTTTATCCTTCATTCTGTTGATAGGACAATAATATGAATGTCTGACTCAATTTTTGACATTGCATTGTTGACATCTTTCAAGCCTCATCACTTTCCCTTCCTTTTCTGCCCTATCTCTGGGTGAGATACAAAAGCCCAGAAGCTCCCTTCTTTCATGTCCACAGAAAACTCAAATCATGCAGCCCTAGCATTTGCACAAGAACCTTCATCCCTGCCTCACCCCTGAACCACAATAAAACCCCATAACTTGTGTTTGAGCCATCTTTAGACCAGCTTACAAACCAGCCCTATTATCCTACAAAAGCACTATATGAACATTAAATCTTTGCATACCCTTTAACTGCATGTGTGATATCATCAGTCTTGATATCTGAACAAATAGTGGTTGGCATGGGGGTCCACCTTGGTTCCACAAGTTGATCACAACACTGTGATTTAAAACTGGGGTAACATGTCTCTAAATTTATACAAACATATATATAACTGATGTGAGTTACACATAAAAATGAAAGGAGAGATGAAAATTACTACAGATTAAAAGGAATATGGAACTATATTCCAGTAAAACAATTTACAAGAGATTAACAAATTTTTTAAAAACCACAGCTTACTCAGATGGACACATCCTAGATTTATAGCCACACTTGGTTTTCAAGACTGTATATATTTGTGTTATTACTGAACATACTGTCATTGAAATAAATGTGACAGAGCTGAGCCTTATGGTGGTAAAGGTACAAGATCATTTGGGGTAATATGTGCAGTTTTCCAGCAACCATGAAATCAGTGAATACAAAATGTAGATGTGATGAATTGATAATTTCATATAAGTTGAATATTATTCCATATTATGATATGTCACTATGTAAGAAATGAGGAAAAACTATGATGTTAATGAATTTTATACTATCAAATATTACTGTCATAAATAAAATTATTTCTTATACTGTATACAAGTAAAACAAAATGGGGGTATCTTATTCCATTTAGTGCTACCATAAAGGAATGGTTGAGGCTGGGTAATTTATCGATAAAAGGTTTATTTAGCTCACAGTTCTTCAGGTTGTGCAAAAAGCAGGGCACCATCATCCACTCAGCTTCTAATGTGGGCTTTTGTGCTATGTCAAAACAAAGTAGAGAAGGTCAAAAGGGAAGCAGGTGCATGTGAAGAGAGACTCGACTTGAGGGGCATTCTGGCTTTATAACAACCCACTCTTGCAGACAATAATCCATTTTCCTGAGAACCAACTCAGTCTGGCAAGAGCAAGACGTCAATAATCACTGCTAGAATGGGGCCTATATTTTCATGAGGGATTTGCCTCCATGAGCCAAACAGTTCCCACTAGGCCCCATCTCCCAATATGGCTACACTGGGGGTGAAACTTCGACATGAGATTTTGTCAGGACCAACAAATCATGTATAAACAGTAACATTCCAACTCTGGACCCCAAAACTCATATCTTTCTCACGTTGCATAATACAATCATCCCCTCTCAATGTCACACATGTCTTAACTTGTTCCTACATCAACTTAAAATTCAAAAGTCCAAAGTCTCATCTGAGACTTAAGGCAAGTTCCTTCCAGCTCTGAGCCTGTAAAATAAAAAACAAGTTATTTCTTCCAAGATACGATAGTAGAGAAGATATTTGGTAAACATTTCCATGGAGAAATAGACCAAAAGAAAGGAAGAACAGGCCCCACAAAAGCCTGAAGGCCATCAGGGCAGATGTTAAAGCTCTCTAAAATAATCTCTTTTGACTTCATGTCCTTTATCCTGGGCACATGAGTGCAAAGGGTGTGCAGCCGCACCCATGTGGCTGTTCTCATGGGTTGGGGTTGAAAGCCCGTAGCACTTCCAGGCTGAGGCTTCATGCTGCCAGTGGTTCTACCCTTCTGGAGTCTCCAAGGTGGCCCCAGTCCCATGGCTCCTCTAGGCATTGTCCTACTAGAAACTTTCTATAGCAGCTCTGCCCCTGCAGCAGGCTTGTGCCTTGGACATCCAGATTTTCCAATACATCCTCTGAAATCTATGTACAAGCTGCTGAGCTTCTGTGGCTCTTGCATTCTGGGTGCATACAGAGTTAACACCATGTCAGAGCTGCCAAGGCTTATGGCTTGTGCCCTCCAGAGAAGCAGCCCCAGATGCTTGGGCCTTTTGAGACATGGGTAGAACCAGAGTGGCCAAGATTCAGGGAGCAGCGTCCTGAGGTGGTGCAGGACAGCAACACAACCATTCCTTCCTCTTGTCTATGCTACTGGGCCTGTAATGGCCAGGGTGGCCTCAAATATTTCTGAAATGCCTTGGAGCTCTTTTTCCTTGTCTTGACTATTGGCACTTGGTTCCCTTTTATCCTTGCTAATTTCTTTATCAAGCAGTCTGTCTGGTGCCCTTGGATTCTTCTCCTAAAACTCTCTTTGCCTTTTCTATCAAATAGCTAGGAAGTGAATTTTCCAAATTTTTACATTCTGCTTTCCTTTTAATTATAAATTCCATCTTTAGTCATTCTCTTGCTGCTATAACTGAGTGTAAACTGTTAAAAGTAGCCACACCACTTCTTGAGTGCTTTGCAGCTTAGACATTTCTTCTGCCAGATACTCTAGGTCATCACTCTTAAGTGTGGCCTTCCATAAAGCCCTAGGACACAATGCAGTCAAGTTCTCTGCTACAGTGTAGTAAGGGAGATCTATGCACTAATAATTTCTCATTTCCATTCGAGATTTCTTCAGCATCACCTTTATTCTCTATATTTCTATCATCATTTTGGTTCATAGACATTTAACCAATTTCTCAGAAATTCCAAACTTTCCCTCTTTTTTTTTTTTTTTTTTGTCTTTTTCTGAGCCCTCCAAACTCGTTCTACCCAGTTTCAAAGCTGCTTCCACATTTGTGGTATCTTTATAGCAATACTCCACTCCTTAGTACCAATTATTTGTCTTGGTTTGTTTAGAGTTGCTATAAAGGAACACCTGAGGCCGGGTAATTTACAAATAAAAGAGGTTTATTTAGCTCACAGTTTGGCAGGCTGTACAGGAAGCATGGCCACAACATCTGCTTGGCTTCAGGTGAGGGCTTTTGTGCTTCATTACAACATGGCAGAGAAGGTCAAAGGGGGAAGTGAGCACATGTGAAGAGGGACCGAATCCAAGATGTGTCCTGGCTTCATAACAGCCCACTCTTGCAGGAACTAATCCGTCTCCTGAGAACCAATCCATTCTCACAAATGTGAAAACTCACTAACCACTGCTAGAATGACACTTAGGTATTCATAAGGGATTTGCCCCCAGGACCCAAACACCTCCCACTAGACTCTACCTGCCAACATGGCCACCCTGGGGATCAAATTTTAACATGACATTTTGTCAGGACAAACTAACCATTTCTAAACCATAGAAGGAAACAAGTATTACAAAAGAAAAAGGAAAGAGGGAGAGAGACAGAGACACAGAGAGAAATTTTGTGTTAGAGATTAACCAACATTTAATTATAATTCTGAACCCCACCTTTATTGGTGTGTATGGGGAGGCTCTAGTGTAAAACGTATAGACAAAATATTACAAAGTACTGATATTCAACATAACTCTGAAAATAAGATTTCCAGTATTAGTCAAAAAATGGGCAATTTCAAGGTAAAATACAGAATTTTAGAATTTCTAATGTAACAATAAATAGGAATCATGAATTTAGTAGTAAACTAATAGAATGAGAAAACACAAATTTTAAAATCCGGTGTGAGTGTGCACTGGGACACAACTGTGAGGGATTTGTAAGATTGTCAGAGCTCACTTAATCAAATCTTTATCCATTTTTCTACATGATGAAATAAATGTCAGTGGAGAAAGTGATTTCCTATGTTTTGTTTTCACAGCATGTCAATGCTTTAGTTACATGGACAACTGGATTCTATGCGGAAAATCAGTATTTTCATAGCTGTTTCTGGAAGTATATAAATGTCAGCATTCATTACAAAGATTGCTGGACCCTAAATGCTTGATCGAAACTTTCCTCTGTCAGTTTTTGCCACACAAGAATTCCATTATATGAATAATGAGCATGCGGTGATGATTTATTTGGCCAATCTACTCTCAGTAGCTTTTATCTTCCATACAGTAGGGGAAAGACCTGGGAGGAATGGGACAGAATCCAGAAAAAAAAAAAAACAGCACTGGATTGATAGTTAAGAAACCTCATGCCCTCTGGCTCTCTTAGTCACAGATTGTACTTACGTAGAGAAATCACTTATCTCCATTGACATTTATTTCATCATTTAGAAAAATGAATAAACAATTTGATTAAATGAACCCTTATAATCTTTTCCTCCCCTATTATATTATTTTTCTGGGTATGATTTTCTTTTAACTTGTATGCCCTTCTATATGAACATGTCTCTAATGTTTGAAGAGAGATTTACTTTTTCCAAACAAAAACAAAATTAAACTGAAAGTTATTAGAAACCAAGACGTTTGAATAAAAGGAGAATCATTCATTCCTTCATTTAATAAATATGTAATTATGTGTCGTCTCAATCTTAACAAAATATGGAGCAGAAAATCACTTGATTTCTGCCTCCTCACCTAGTTTCCCCCCAATTTTTCTTATTTTTATGGAACCACAACATCATCCATCCACACTCGTACTTGCTTAAATCAAAAATCTAAAGAATAACTTTGATTATTCCTTTTTCCTCTACCACATTCATTTCATCAGTAAATACGTTCAACTATATCTAAAAATGCTTAGTGAATCCATTCATTTCTACCCCTCTCTGCTTCTATTGTCTAGTGCATTATTTGTTACCTGATGTTCCAGTTGGTTTCCCTGCTTCAACCCTTGCCACCACCACACTCCCAAAATCACAATAGCCAAAGTCATCTTCTAAAAATGTGTAACAGATACAATCACTCCATACTTGAAGCTTATCATTGACTGCACTCTGTACTTGAAATAAATCCTGACTCCTTTTCCGAAGTCCCACAAAGCTGGACTCTGCCTTTTTCCAACCTCATCCAATAGCACTGTCCTTTCAGTCACCGTTTTTAAGCCACACTGACTTTCTATTTATTCAATAATGCAACTTTGTTTTTTTCAATTTATGATCTTCACACTAACTGTTCCTTCTGCCGAGAAAGTATTTCCTTCTAATTTTTATAGCATTGGCTCGTTCAAGGCATCTACTTAAATATAATTTCTCTAAGAGGCTGTGCCTGACCACCAATCTCAGGTAGTTACCCAGATACACACTGTGACATCACCTGTCTCAATTATCACCACAGTACTTGTTACATATATCAGATAACTTCTTCTTTCTCTACCTGTAATGTTCTCTTTTGTCTTCCACTGGAACATAAGTTCCACCCAGACTGGCAGCATGCCACTCTTGTTCACTCCTTTGTCCCCAGACCCTGAATAAGTGTGAGACTGAAGAAATGTGGCAATATTGTTGCTGGTCTTATGAAGCATTATAGATCAATGGCTTTTATGAACAATGGCCTACTTATAGAGCAGGAATAAAAGGTAATGATTGGTTGCTCTGTCACCCTAGGTAGAGTGCAGTGGTGTCATCATAGCTCACTGCACCCTCAAATTCCTGGACTCAAGTGATCCTTCTGGCTCAGCCTCCTGATCCTTCTGGCTTAGTTTTATATGCCTGGGAGTTCAGGCACACACCATCACACCCAGCTAATTTTTTCTATTTTTTGGTAGAGATGGGGTCTCACTCTTGCTCATACTGGTCTCAAACTCTTGTCCTTAAGCAATCTTCCCACCTTGGCCTCCCAGAGTGCTAGGATTTACAGGTATGAGCCACTGTGCCCAGCCCCAAACTTTTTGTATTATTAGTAGGCTGAGTTCTGGAATTTGCAGTTTCAAAATGCTTGGAAAATTGAACACTAACAGTAAATTCTGAATATAACTACACTGTAAAATTGCATTCAGTTTCATGTAGATTAGTGAATGTTTGGAAAAATCACCTTCAATTTTTGATATTCACAACTAGTAGGCCATCACATATAATAGATATGTAGGGTTTGGATCATACACCCGAAAGATACAATCCCAAACACCATAATTCTGACTTTTGAAATCCCAAAAGATCAAAATCCTTAAAGTCTAAATTCCTAAAGTCTAAAATCCCAAAAAGCTAAAATCCCCAAAAGCACAATCACAAGATAGTTGCATCATGTTGGTGGAACTATTACCTTGTTATTGTCTTTATTTGCATTTGGCAGAAAATTCAGATGAGGAGATTGGCCACACCATAAGGCAACAACAAAAAACTTCAGTTTAAAATGTCATTTTCCTGCATTGGCACTCTTTTTAGTTGATGACATTCCAGGAGCTTTTAATGAATTAAAACTGCATTTGCCTGAAGAAGCCAGCAAAGTTATTGACTGGTTCCAAAAATAATTATGTGCATGGTAGGATAACAGGACACTTACACAATGGTGTTGCTGTTTGATCACCGGTACTGTTTCTGCCAAATTTGTTGTCTGTATATAGGTGCCCATGAAATGGATTTCTACATAGAAACATGGCACGGAAGATGGAAAATTTTAATAGGGAATATCCAGGTTGCTGTGTATTGAATCATAGAAGAATTTCATAAAAAGCAATGCCATGTAGAAAATGAATGTGAATGTATTCTCTGAGGAGAAACATGTCATAAAAGAAAAGAAGTAGTTATTCCTCATGATGTAAGATTTCAAAGTACAGTAATGGTCCTGAAGGTTGACCAGCTCTTACAAACTATCTCCATGCAATTGCCCATAATCTACCTCTGTAATACACTTTTTCATATGATGAATTTTTTTTTAATTTTTTCTTTTTATAGGATTTTTTCCACTATTTTAAATTGACAGCATAATTTTTTTACAATGCACTATGCTGTGTACTTCATCTTTGCATTATTTTCAATACTGGAGGTATAAATTGTGCAGAGGTTTTTAGAGAATTCTAATTTCTTTTATACATTTTTTTGCAAATTTAACTTCACAAAAGTGCATTTTCATAATGTTGATTTTGTACGTAAGTATTGTGCATGTAGATAAAAATGTTTAAACTTCCTCAACAAGTGAAGAGATGGCTTTTTTGTACATCTGCATTTGTGAGCAATAATGTTTCTCAAGATGTTGACTCTTTGAGTGACAGTCTATGCAGTTGTGACCCATCACAGTTTTCAATTAATCTCATCAAAAGACTTAGGTTGTTTGTCACAGTATTTCAGATGATTGCAGTTATAAAGCTGGGTGCACATAATTACCAACCATAATGATATGCATTTATATATTTCCATTTTTGACCTATTTCCTTATGAATATGGTTCATCTGCTCATAACTGTTATACCCATGTGACAGTCATCAGTACACCTGAGTGTTTATGCTAGCAAAAATACGCATGTTATTATTGCCTATTTTATTGTGTAAAGTGGCCTATGAAGTATTCTATCATGTTTTTATATGTTTCTCAAAGAAATTCCTTTTTAAAAATGTAAATAAACATCTTTGAAATAACTTCTTAAATTATTTTTTCCAGACTTGTAATTTCGGGATTTTGATCTTACAGAATTTCAGCATTCAGAATTATAGCATTTTCCCAAAAGAATAATTAGTTGAAACACTATTTCATGCTTTTATCAAGGATACTAATGAAAAATAATTACTCGTAAAACTGAGAAACATTAATACATAATGTGAAATGCATAATGACTTAAGCCAGTGCTTCTTAAACTGAGATCCACATGACATATTCTTCAGCATTTTAGTTGTGTAGGAGACTTTCATAAATTTTAGTTTTTAATTAAATGCTAATTTAAAAATTAAAAAGAAACAATTACGGTATTTGGTGTTGCATCTTTTGGGATTATGATTGGCTCCCAATATTTCACAATCATTAGTGCATAATTTTTGACTCTTTTAATAGTAATAAAAACTGATTCTAGTTGCTCAAAAAGAATTATATTGAGAGGATATGTGTTAGCTCACAGAATTGACAGAAAGGCTAAAACAAACTAATAAAGACAACTACCATAGAATGGGCATAAACGAAGGTGACCTTGATAATATGAGTAGTTTGGTTAACAAGCTTGCAGAAATATTCAATATTATCATCTTCCATGGTTTTCCACAATTTTTTTTGGCATTTTTAAAGTTCACTCATAAGTTTATAGAGAATGAACATAAGCCTTGATGCTGTGACTTTGCTCAGTACTATTAATATTTGTATCAAAATCATGTAATTTTTTTGAGTATCAGAATCTTTGCTTATGGAAAAGTGGTTATCATGGTTTCATGGTTATCATGGTTTCATGGTTATCACTTCATCATTATCTTTTCATGGTTATCACTGTGCTAATTATATAAAATAATGTAAATAATAACATTAATAGCAATTAATTCACTCCACCAATTTTAGTAGCTATAACACTTAAATCTTTAGTGCCAGATGGTCTTCTTTTCTTCACAGGCTGGTAAGGTATTGTCACCTAAAATTATTCAAGTAAGACCGTCCCGACATCCCTAAAATAATAGTGCCTGTTACAGCCTTACTTAAAGCTGACCCTGAATAGAGTTCAAGAGCAACTATAGTTGTTGCTTCTGGGTGACTATTATTACTGTTTTCCCATAGTATTCTGATGTTCTGTTGGATTCATAAGGAAGTGAAGTATGGGCAACATCTATGTTATATAGCATTGGCATCTTGAAAATTTCATGAGTCATAGTTAGACAATCACACAAATAGAGCTTTAAAAAAAGATTAAAAATTCTTTATTTCTTTATATTGTTTAATTTAGCCTAGCTCAACAAACCAGACTTATACTCAGCAGCTGAAATATTAAGATTGCCAACCCAATTACTTCCAGTTTAAAAGAATCTATTTTTGGTAACTATTTAGTCAATTCTAGATTTCCCACCTTTTCTCTTTTTTCTCTCTTGCTTTTCTCTAATTGGCAACTGGGTTGCTTTAGGGTGGTGGCTTAAGTATCATTATGGCATTATAAGTTTGGGGGATAATGTTCATATATGGAATTTCTCTGTTCTTACTGGAGTGTCCTTTGCTGATAGGTGTCCTTGGCCCACAATGTCCTTCATGTGTTAAGTTTGCACACACTGTTTCTTCATCTCCTCAACCAAGAGGCCCCAGTTGGCCCGCCGTATCTCTCAGCCACTTCCCCAGTATTACAGAGGAAGAGGCCCTGCAGGAGATTTAGTTTGTACTGTCCTGTTTTCTCCACATGCCTTAGAGGTTGTCCCAAAAGAGAAGAGTGAGCCACTAGAATTTTTAGGAATCAACCAGCATCTAAATGCTAACTACATATATCACATCTTTTCTGATTTTTCTCTTTTTACTGTTTAATTAAGCTCTCACATATTTTTGGGTAGAAAAAGAAGAAAAATGCTTTTTATGTCACTTCCCTATTATTTGTCTATGGAATAATCTCTGTACTTTGAGTCTTTTTAGGCTTTGACTCTTAATGTTTAAAGCCAACTTAAATTTGTAAAATGTTCTCTCTAACGCATCCCTGGCTGCTGCAATTGAGGCCCATGGATTTCCAAAAAATTGATTCTGATATAAATTTTTATAACTTTGATATGAATTCAAAACTTGGGAATGAATTATCCTCATCCCTAGGATAAAAAAAAATTTGACAGTATGAATGTTGGGGGGTAATATTGAAGAGTAGATATAAATCACTGATTAGCAAACTATGGACATTGTTTCAAACCTAGCTCATCACCTATTTTTATTAATAATGTTTTGTTATAGCATCATCATGCATTTATGTATTCCTATGATTGATTTCATGCTACCATGGCCAAGTTACCTATGTTTTACATAGACCATATGATTGGGAAAATCTAAAATATTTAATATGTGGCCTTTATGGAAAAACTTTGCTTATCTCTGCTATAAGCTTACTTTAATATCAAAATATAACATCACTGTATAAATAAAACCTACTTCTTGTTTTTCTATAGTTTCATCAGTTTAATTTTAATGATAAGTGTCATGCCTGTGGTTTCCCATTCAGTAAGTGAATTTCTAAGTAAGAGCACCAAAGGTGTAGCCAGGACACTTGAAAACTACAAAGAGAACTAAATTGAATTGAACTATGTCTCAGACACTGTATTAACAAAGTTAAACAAATTCAGCTGGTGTGGTGATGCATGCCTCTAGTCCCAGCTATTCAGGAGGCTAAGGCAGCTTGAGCCCAGGAGTTTGAATCCAGCCTGGACAACATAGTGAGACAACATCCATGAAAAACAGAAAAGAGAAGAAAAGAAAAGAAAAGAAAAGAAAAGAAAAGAAAAGAAAAGAAAAGAAAAGAAAAGAAAAGAAAAGAAAAGAAAAGAAGAGAGAAGGAAGGAAGGAAGGAAGGAAGGAAGGAAGGAAGGAAGGAAGGAAGGAAGGAAGGAAGGAAAAGAAAAGAAGAAAAGAAAAGAAAAGAAAAGAAAAGAAAAGAAAAGAAAAGAAAAGAAAAGAAAAGAAAAGAAAAAGAAATTAACTACATTATCTTGAGTTCTTATCTTTGCCAAAAAAGATATCAGTTACTAGATATAGGATCCCTTCCCCATTTTCTAGCTCTTATAATCTTACCAGGTCAATCCGAAAGGGGAGGCTTCATGGTAGGAGAGTCATAATCTAACATCAAAATTATATTCAGTAGATGGAGTGTAATCTATGCTTTTTAGCTTTTTACATTTTTCTATTATGTGAAAATATTTTGGTGTTTATAGCTTTTCAGAATAAATACAGTTATGATTTTCATCACTTTTTCTCTTAGGAAAGGGGCAGAGCTGTGATGTATCTAGTAATGTTGTTACTATTTTTGTCTGTCTCATTTTTCACATTACTTATAAAACTCGAAATTTGGAAAAGATTTTCTATTCAAGATTTCTTCCAGCTTTAAATTCAATGATTGTTTTTTAATAGGGTTTTTTAGAGAAGCCAGATGTTATTGAACCGCACTGTTTACTCATTAGCAACTAAACTACAAATATTTGGGGCTATCCACTTTACTCTTAATTTTGAGCATTCTGTTGCTATAAAGACAAATGACAGAGCAGTTTTTCTAGGCGGTGAGAGACGAGTTTTTGATGCATATGCCTTCTCATGTTCCCTCTTGTATTTTTAAGAATGAGTATTCAACTTCAGTTATTTTTATCTGTGAGAGGTTTTCTCCCCATTCACAATGGGATTATATGCTCTTAGCTTACTGACACTTGAAGTTTGTTTCCTTCAAAGTCTGCCATACCACTTATAGGTATCCTCTATTAGCTGTGATTACGAGTCAGTAAAATTGGGTTAAGGCGTGCATATCTGTAAATGATTTAGGCACTCTGAGATTTGCTGTTAGATAGTCTCTCATCACATTGAGCAAAATGGGGGGAAAAATGTCTTTCTTTTTTTTTCCCTTTGATTTTTTTTTCTTTGTTTTTTTTTTTTTTTTTTTTTTTGAGACAGAGTCTTGCGCTGCTGCCCAGGCTAGAGTGCCATCGTGACAACCTATCTCACAGTAACCTCAAAGTCCAAGCGATCCTCTTGCCTCAGCCTCCTTAATAATTGGGACTACAGGCACACACCACCACGCCCAGATAATTTTTTTCTGATTTTTCCCATTTTTAGTAGAGATGGGATCTTGCTTTTGTTCAGGCTGCTCTCGAACTTTTGAGAGCAATCGATCCCGCCTCAGCCTCCCAGAGTGCTAGGATTACCAGTGTGAACCATTCATTGCACCTGGCCGAAAAGATTTTATAATTTTAGACTATCTAGAATGAAATATTGAAACAAAGGGTAATAGAAGCAAAATAAGAATATATGGAAGAGGTAAAGAAAGTAAAAAGATAAAGAAAAATGGTTTTATTTGTTTCTAAAGTTTTTTTTTTTTTTTAATATGTCTGTGCTGGGCTACTACTTCATTGATGATTTTAAGCAATGGTTCGTAGAGTGAGAAACCATAAACTCTATTCTGAGACCTTTAATATCTTTTCTACAATATTTCTGACAAGCATTAGCTGACTTTTGTTCAAAAATTTCAGTATCTGGGAATGTTTGCAGGAATGACTTCTCCACTGCATTTCTAGGTTAAAACTGATTCTTGATATTGATCTAAGAATTTGGCATCCAGTAATATATTCAAATCTTTTATATATATATTTTTCTTTATAGTAAAAAAGCAACATGTGTAGTTCCCTGTGTGCACGAGAACCTTATAAATATTGGAAAACTGGAATTATGTTTCCTCTTAGTCTTTACTTCCCTAAATTGAGCAGTCTACGTTGATACAGCATGATTTCTAAATCCCACATTATTCTGTTTGTCCCCTTTTGTACACATCAATTTAGTGACATATTTCTTAATACGGGACACATTATTGTGCATCATGTTCTCCCCATGTTCAGATCTACCAAAATCTAGACTAAAATCTTTGTTATTCTAGATTTCTTTCACCTTGAATCTTTGTATTTAAGAGAGGCATATCCACAAATCTGATTATTGATACTATATCATTATCTACACTCACATTTCATTAAAGGAATGGGTCCAAGAAAAATTATCTCTATAAACTATCATTGTGCCTAGAATGCAAAAAAGAAAAAAAATTGATTGAGCAAAACACTTTATTTCATTATGTAAACTTTAATTCCAAAAACACAAGCAGATCTAGATGACTTGTTTCTCTGTCATCTCTGCTTTTCTTTATCGTTGCTTTATTTTTAAGCAAATTATCTCTATTTTACAGGAAAGATGGCCAATTTTCAAGACTGAGTAGCTACAATCTCAAAAGGAGGGAGACCCTAACTCTAAATATTCCCACAAATCATTCTAAGGTCCTGCTTGTATCATGTGCCTACCCCTTGAGTAACCATTTATCCACAACAAAGGTCTTCACTGATCTCGTACCCATGTCTAAGTAGAAGTCACTGAGGCCATTTGGTTGATAGTCCCAGTGGATGGAGGAGGCATGTTCTCAAAAGTAAAGGATGTGTTTTGCAGACCAAAAATTAAAAGAAGACAATTCTTTTCACTTTGCTTCACTTGGTACTAATGAGTGATATTTCAAATTGTTCCGTAACTCTTCATTTATTCAAATTGGTATATATGTCCCACTACGGCCTATGTATCACGATAAGACATAAGGCAACCTTAGTCAGAAAATAAGAAGAAGCTAGTAAAGAATCATTTCATTGTTGTCATTTGCACATTTGTGTAGCTAACTCTAAATATTTGTGAGAATTAATGTCTGCAGGCAGTACCTGTTTTTAGGAGTAACACATTCCCAAGTTTTAAATTTCAATCATGCATCTGAAATTTATTCATGCATCTGTTCATTTTACAAATATTTTCTGGGTTCCTACTCTGTGCTTGGCACTTTTCCAAGACTGAGGATGAAATATCAAACAATTTCCACATTGTCCTTGGCACCATGGGGCTTAAGTACAATGTGGACCATAAATCTTAAATAATTTATTATTTGACCTCAATTGTGATAAGGATTACAAAGTAAAAAACATACTATAGGGTACTAGGATAGTATAAAACAGTGAAGAGTAAAATATTCCATGGAATCAGGAGTGATTTTTAAAGAAAGGAAATTTAAAACCTAGTATTTGAATAAGGAGTAAGAGGTCTGTGTGTGTTGGTAGTAGATGAAGAGCTAGAGCTTTCCAACAGTCAAAGAGAGGAGGAAGGCCTGAGGAGGAGGCAGATGCATGACACTGTAATGAGCCAATAAAAAGGAGTTAGATAGAAGCAAGAGAGAGGCACATGACAGACTAGGAAGGCCTTTCAAAAGATTTTTAGCTTTATCCTAAGAGCAATAGAAAGCCATTGAATTACTTGAAGCAGAGGAGTGATACGGAGAGATTTGTGGTTTTAAAAGATTACTGTGCTTGCATATGGAGTGTACTTTACAATATTAAGCAGAAGGCTATTGAAATAGTCCTTTAGAAAAGAACTGCCTATAGGTCAGGTGTGGTGGCTCACACCTGTAATTCCAATATTTGGGGAGGCTGAGGTGGGAGGATCACTTAAGGCCAGGAGTTCAAGGCCAGCCTGGTCAACATAGCCAGATCTCATCTCTACCAAAAAAAAAAAAAAAATTAAAAGAAGAGAAGAAAAGAACTGCCTAAAATAATGTGGTTACAGTGAAATTAGAGGTGTGAGACGCACAATAGGTCTGTGACTGTCTTTTGAAGTACAATCATAAGGGCTTAGTGATTGCCTCCTTTTATATACACATGCAAATGTGACTCACTGTTTTAACCTAATGTTGACCATAATGAAAGTATGTTTTAAAATAAAGGTGATTATATTATTTATTATATTATATGAGGAACTTAGTTGCTGTAACTTCAATGTTTTAATGGACAAGGACATTAATTCAAACTTTTCAAAATAATTTATCATCTTTGGGAATACTAATTTATTTGGAAATTTCAACAAAATATTAAACACCTATGAAGCTAGAAAATATCTTCAAATGTAAGAACCAAATTTTTTTCACTAGATTTCTGGAAACCCCCTAAAACACAAAGTTACTCAGAGTAAAGGAACAAGAAAAGTAGTGAGAAGGACAGTTGAGAAAAATAAACAGCAGAGCAAGGACACCCAGGGGGACATACAGCCTACCCAATTTTCAGCATTACCTAAATTTGAAATATCCAAGGAGACAACTCTATATACAGGAGAAAGAGATATCCAAGCATTCCTGACTCTTAAGGTTACTTTGACTTCTTTTAAAGGCCCCACATTTCACACTCATTCTCCTGTAGCTAAAATTGTTTGACTATATAGCAGCCTCTCTATGAGCATGGACCTTCCCACGGCTATTTCTCTTTTTCTTTCTATCTAATGACATAACAAGAGCATATTGAAAACTTATAACGTGTCACGCCTTCTTTTAAGTGTTTTCTTTGCATCAACTCACTTGCTCTTAACAACTCTTTAAGTGTTACATTCCATTCACCATTTGACCAATGAAGGAACCATGGCGCAATGAGTGTTTGACACTGCCTCAAACTCACAGAGCTAGTAAATGGCAGAGCTGGGATCTAAGCAGATGTCGTGCAATAGCTACAGCTCTACAGGCTCTCTATGCCAGACACTGCTGCCACACAAAAGTTTTCTTGTATCCTACAAACAATCTGAATAACACTTTTAAGGGCAGTATAATTATTCCCATTTTTAGAAGAAAAAAAAAAACAAAAACAAAACCAGTGGCTCTGTGTGGCATGGGTCACATAACTAGTAAAAAACAGAACCAAACACCAGTCAGATATGTTGAAATATAAAAGCTATACTCAAAAAACATCTGGAAAACTGAGATCCTGGCTTTAGCTTAATCCCTAACAGGATTACCATGGTCATCACTTAATCTCCCCAGCTTCAGTTCAACTCAACTATAAAATAAAAGAAATTTGATCGGTGATTCTCAAATTTTAGTAGTTTTGGGCTTCATTTGGGGTATTTATTATAAATGCAGATTCCTTAGCAGGCCCTCAATTGCTTTATCAAGTAGACCCAGTCATTTGTATTTTGAACAATAATCCTTAGTGACTCTGATTCTGTTTTGCCTGTTGTGACTTTTATTAAAAATCAAAATCCCTAAGGTAACCTATTAATATATGGCTCCTGATTATATTTCCATTTACAGTTGACTTAGATTCAATCTGATTTTATGGTCTATGGAAGTTTGAGAGCTCTTCTGATTTCTATAGTCCATGAAATTGGTCTTGGGTGATCTCTTCAAGATATCTTTCTATCTCCGGGGCATTTATGCTTTCATGGTCCAGGTCCTTTGTCCACATATGTAGTCTCTAATTCTTTTCCATATGACCTGCAAGGGTCACAGGCAGAATTGAAAGTCCTGGTGCAGCCAAAATAACCCACTCTTAGACTCTTAATAATTATATTTCATAATATATCTTTATTTTATTTATAGCACATATCATTATCTAGAATTATTTTATTTGTTCTTTATAAATATTATCTTTCTCTTCCCACTAGAAAGTAAAGCAGGATCTCTGAACAATACACCACTTACTACCCAGGGTCCCTTGAGTACTTCATAGTAGGTATTTAATAAATATTTATTTAATTAATGAATAATATCTATTACATTTTACTTTATTTCATGACATTGTTAAGATGTAAAAATGTGAAGGAACAGTCCTATAGCAAATGCATAATATATGTCACCTCTGTAAATGGGGGGATTCATAAGCCATTCCTTTGACTTTATTTAATACACTTCCTTATTGCTACCACCTAGTCTAGATTCTATTCACATGACATCAGAAATACTGTAATACTAGATCTCTCTCTCTGGAGTCATTTCTTCACAATCCATTCTGTATATTTTCTTTATTTCAGTATATTACAGGAGTACAAATGTTTAGGTTACATATATTGTCTTTGCCCTACCTGAGTCAGATCTTCATGCATGTACATCCCCCAAATGGTGTGCACCATAGCCATTATGTGAACATACCCATCCCCTCCTCCGCCCTCCTACCAAGTCCCAAAACAATAAATGTTGGCATGGATGGGGAGAGATAAGAACCCTCCTGCATTGCTGGTGGGACTACAAACTAGTTCAACCTCTGTGGAAAGCAATACGGAGACACCTTAAAGTGATACAAGTAGATCTACCATTTGATCTAGCAATCCCATTACTGGGCATCTACCCAAAAGAACAAAAGACACTCTATTAGAAAGACACCTGCACTCGAATGTTTATAGCAGCACAATTCACAATTGCAAAGTTGTGGAAACAACCCAAGTGCCCATCAATACATGAGTGGATTCATAAAATGTGATCTATGTATACCATGGAGTACTATTCAACTATAAGAAACATTGATGATATAGCACCTCTTGTATTTTCCTGGATAGAGCTGAAACCAATCCTACTAAGTGAAGTATCCCAAGAATGGATAAACAAGCACCACATGTACTCACCAGCAAATTGGTTTCACTGATCAACACCTAAGTGGACATATAGGAATAACATTTATCAGGTATCAGGAAGATGGGAGGGGGGAGGAAGGGATGGGTATATACATACATAATGAGTGCGATGCACACCATCTGGGGGATGGACATGCTTGAACTCTGACTCTGGGGGGGAAGGGGGGAAAGGCAACACATGTAACCTAAACATTTTTATCCCCATAATATGCTGAAATTTAAAAAAAAAAGAGGCTGATTTCGTCCCTGCCTCAAATGCAGTGATCATAGACTTGGCATAGTTCAGATATCTGAGACACTTAATAGCAAAGAAAAAGGGGTGAGAGACTTCTGCAGCCAGTACAGCTTTGCAAGTTGAAAGAAGGTACAGAACTTGAGGTTTCTCCCACAAGAGAAAATGAGAGGGGTAGAGGATACCACAAACATCTCAGACTTTTAACGTTGTGCCATGGAGCCAGTCTTGCCTCATCCTAAGTGTTGATGAAAATGGTATAATTTGGGGGAAGATGCAAATACAAAGGAAAACTGTAACTACCTTGCTCTTTGAGAGGCTCTCAGAATATCTAGTTAAGTAGATCAATAAAAACCTTTGCCTGTGAAAGCAAGCCTGTAAAAATCGAGATAGATGGTTGTTTCTGCAAATTTGCAGACTACAATATGTGACTACAAGAAAATGAAGAATCAGAGAAACACAACATAATCAAAAGATCAAAATATATCTCCATAACTGACACTAAAGAAATTGAGACCTATGAATTGCCTGATAAAAAAATTCAAAGTTATCATTCTTAAAGAAGCTCAGTGAGTTACCAGAGAACAAAGACTGACAACTAAGTAAAATTAAGAAAACAATACAAGAATAGAAAGAGATTATCAACAAAGAAATAGAGCATGTTTTGTGGCCTAAGATAGGATCAATCTTGGAGAATGTTCTATGTTCTGAAGAGAAGAACGTATATTTGGTAGTTTCTGATAAAATGTTTTGTTGATGTCTGTTAATCTCATTTTTCCTAGAGTCCTGTTTAAGCCCAATGTTTCTTTATTTATTTTCTGCTTGGATATCTCTTCAGTTCTATTAGTGGGGTGTTGAATTACCCAGCAATTGTCATGCAGCTATTTGTCTCTTTGCTTTGATCTATTAAGATTTGCTTTATGAACCTGGGTACTCCTGTGTTAGGCTCATAAATATTTAGGATTTTTTTGACTTCTTGTTGAATTTCTCCTTTTACCGTTATATAATGACCGTTTTTGTCTTTCATTACTATTATTGATTTAAAGTCAATTTTATCTGATACGGGAATGGTTACATTTGCTTTCTTTTGGTTTCCATTTGCATAGAATTTTTTTTTCATCCTTCATCTTGAATTTGTATGAGTCCTGTGGGTTAGATTTGTTGCCTGGAGAGAGCAGATAATTGGGCTGTATTTTTTTCATCCATTCAGCCAGACTATGTCTTTTGACTGTGGCATTCACACTATTCACGTTGATTGATAGAATTGATGTGTGGGATGTTCTTCTGTTCATTCTGTTGTGTGTAACTCATTGCTTTGTTTTACCTCTTGTGCTATTGTTTTATATGAGCTCCGAGCTTTAGCTTTTGGGTGGTTTTTCACTGATGGGTGTCTATTGTGCTGATCCATGTATAATGAAGTTCTGAGTATTTCCTGTAGGGCAGGTCTGGTCCTGATAAATTTCTTCAGTGTTTTCTTGTCTAGAAAAGTTTTTATTTCTCCTTCATTTATGAAACTTAATTTTGCAGAATACAAAATCCTAGGCTGGAGGTTGTTCTATTTAAGAGGACTGAAGACAGGGTTCCAATCCCTTTTTGCTTATAAGGTCTCAGTTTAGAAGCCTGCAGTTAGCCTGACGGGTTTTCCTACTCAGGTCATGGTGACTGTGTGAGTCATTATTAATTTTAGTATAAAAGTTAACAGATAAAGGTAAAAAGAAAAGCTATAGCTATAAAATTTAAATAGATATTGTAAAAGACATAAATCATAACAAAGTAAAAGTGTGTGTGGAGAATTAAAATGCAAGCTTTTTATGCAATTGAAGTTATTATCTTAAAATGAACTATTGTAATTATAAGACGTGTTAGATAAGCCTCGTGATAATCGCAAAGAAAATGCTTTTGTACAGAAGAAGCGTAAGAGAAAAGAATCAAAGCAAATCACTAAAATTAATATATTATAGAAAAGACAAAAGGAAGGAGATAGCAAAAACTATAAAACATTCAGAAAACAAGGATTTAGTAATCTTTCCCTATCAATAATTACTTTATTTTTTATTTCCTAGAGTTTATTTGCAAAAAGTTAATTCTTTTTTCTTTATCATTTTCTTTTTATTATTTTATTTTATTTTTTCCCAACCAGAATTTTGCCACTTTTCATAATTTTCTTTTTCAATTATTTGCTTTTTCTTTCTATTTATTTATTTATTTTTTCTTTATTGAAGTATACTTTACATATCATGCCTTTACTCCATTTTAAGTGTACAATTAAATGATTTTCAGTGATATTTTATTTTTTTTTTATTTCAGCATATTTTGGAGGTACAAATGTTCAGGTTACATAGATTGCCTTTGCCCCACGGAAGTCAGAGTTTCAAGCATGTCCATCTCCCAGATGGTTCACACAACATCCATTATGTGTATATATACCCATCCCCTCCTCCCTGCTCCCATCTGCCTGACACCAAATGAATGTTATTACTGTATGTGCACTTAAGTGTTGATCGGTTAATACCAATTTGATGGTGAGTACATGTGGTGCTTGTTTTTTCATTCTTGTGATACTTCACTTAGTACAATGGGTTCCAGCTCTATCCAGGATAATAGAAGAGGTGCTATATCACCATTATTTTTTGTGGCTGAGTAGAACTCCGTGATATGCATATACCACATTTTATTAATCCACTCATGGCTTGATGGGCACTTGGGTTGTTTCCACATCTTTGTAATTGTGAATTGTGCTGCTATAAACATTCTAGTGCAGATGTCTTTTTTTTATAGACTACAATTTGATCCAGTGATCCCATTACTGGGCATCTACCCAATAATTATTTTAAACATGAATGGATTATACTTACCAATAAAAGACATAGAGTGACTGCATGAAAAAAAAAGAAAAGACCCAACTATATGTTGCCTATAAAAGACACGTTTATATGTTTATATGCTGTCTGTAAGACACTCATTTTAGATTTAAATACACACAAAAGCAGAAAATGAAAGGATGAGAAAAAGATAGTCTATGCAAAAAGTAACTAAAAGAGAGAAGTGGATATATTTATATTAGGCAAAATAGACTTTAAGTCAAAATGTCATTATATAATGATAAAAGGATCAATATATCTGCAAGATATAACAATTATAAATATACATGCACCTATAGTCAGAGCATCTAAATACATAAAGCAACCACTGATGGATTTAAAGGGAGAAATAATTATACAGTAAAAGTGGGAAACTTCAATAGACTATGTTCACTAATGTATAGAACAATCAGAGAGAAATTCAATAAGGAAACAGCAGATTTGAACTATACTATAAACCAAATGTATCTAGAAGACATGTACAGAACATTTTACACAACAGCAGAAGAATACACATCCTATCATACAAATATAGAAAAGCATTTGACAAAATTCAACATTCTTTTGTGATTAAAAACTCTCAAGGAATTAGAATTATTGATAAGTTATCTCAACACAATAAAGGTCATATATAAAAAGATCACAACTACATAATACTCAATAGTGAAAAACTGAATTTTTTTCCTAAGATCAGGAAAAGGGAAGGACTCCCACTCTTGACACTTCTGTTCAACATATTACTAAAAGCCCTAGGAAGAGCAATTATATGAGAAATAAATAACAGGCATTCAAATTGAAAAGGGAGAAGTATAAATACCCTATTTGCAGGTAACAGGACATTTTATGTAGAAAACCCTAAAAAGTCCACACACAAAAAATCTGTTTGCACTAATAGACAAGTTCTTCAAACTTGTAGGATAGAAAAACCAATAAACACAAATCAGTTTTGTTTCCATACTCCAGCAATAAAAAATTCAAAATGGAAATGAAGAAAACAATCCCATTTAAAATATGGTATAGGCTGAATGTTTCTGACCCCAATTCATGTGTTCAACCTTAATTCTGAATGTGATGTTATTAAGAAATGAATATTTGAAAAGATATTAATTAGGTTCTGAGGATGAAGCCCTATGATGGGTTTAATCATTTTATAAGAAGAGGCAGGAGACAACTTGCTTCCTCTCTCTCTCATTCTCAGCATTATGAGGACACAGGAAGACAAAGACCATCTGAAAACCAGAAAAAATGTCTTCACAGGACACAAGATCTGCCAGTACCATGGTATTACACTTTCCATACTTCAAAACTGTGAGAAATAAATGTTTGTTATTTAATCCACCCAGTCTATGATTTTTTTATTATAACACCCTGAAGTAAGACAGACATTAGTACTGATAAGTTGGATGGTGCTATAACAGATAACCTAAAAGTGTGGAAGTAGCTTTGGAACTTGATAATGGGTAAGATATAGAAGAGTTTTGAAGTACAGAGTAGAAAATGCCAACATTGGCATGAAGGGGTTTTATAGGTGATTCTGGTATGGCCTTAAAAAGAGAGGAGTATAAAAAAGCTTCCATTTTTGTAGAAAGGACCTACATAATCATGTATGGAATGTTGATAAAAATATGGACTTTAATGGAAATTCTGACGAGGTCTGACAGAATGAGGAACATGTTATTGGACAATGGAGGAGAGGTGATCCTTGTTACAAAGTGACAAAGAACTTGGCTGAATTATACTCATGTTCTAGTGTTTAGTGAAAGCTTGAACTTACATATAATAAAATTGGATATTTAGCTGAGGAGATTACTAAGCAAAATATTGAAGTAGTAGGTCCCCCTAATTGCTTATAGTAAAATGAGAGAAGAGAGGTATGAATTGAAGAAGCAATTGTTAAACAAAAAGGAAACAGAACTTGAAGATTTAAAAAACTATTGGCCTATCAATATTGCAAAAGAATGAGAAATAATATTCTAAGGAGAGAACCTAGGGTATGTCTCAGCAAATATTTGATAAGAATATGAACCACAGAATTAATCAGTCACCCCAGCAGGAAAATAGCCACTTGAACTGAAGGGAAAGGAGATGGAATAGAATGCAGGAGGCTGTCAGATTTCTTAGATTCTACAAAATAAGATAAAAAGGTATTTATCTGAGAACTTGGGCTATTCTTTAAGAAAAGAGAAAAAATGGCCTTGATTCAGAGACAACAGAGACCACCTAGGTTTTAGCAAGGCAGACAATATCCAAGATAAGTAGTAGGGATGGAGTCATTTAACAGAGTCATGGATATGCATCACCCTGCTAAGCTGTGGGAGTGACATTGCCACTTTAGCAAGCCTGGAAGGCAGAGCATCATAGGAGATGATTCTTGAGTCTTAATATCTCACTGATTTGCCTTACTAGGTTTTGGACTTACTTGAGATCCATTACCCCTTTCTTCATTCCTATTTCTCTTTTGAAATAGAAATGTCTATCCTATGCCTGTTCTCACTATTGCACTTTGGAAGCACAAAACTTGCTTGATTTCACAGGTTTATAGCTAGGGATTTTGCCTCAGGATGAATCATACCTTGAGTATCGCAATATATGATTTAGAGATTTAGATGAGACTTTGTATTTAGACTTTATATTTGAGCCTGTAATGAGTTAAGATCTGAGGAGGTTTTGGAATTGATAAATGTATTTGGCATGTGAGAAGGACATTAAATTTGGTGAGTGGGCAGGTGTAGAATGCTTTTGACTAAATGTTTGTGTTCCTCCAAAATTTATGTATTAAAACCCTAACCCCCAAATTGATGGTATTTGGAGATGAGGCTTTGAGGAGGTAATTAGATCATGAAAGTGGAATCTTATGATGGGATTACTTTTTTTATTAAAAAAGACAGGAGACAGCTTACTTCCCTCTCTCATTTTCAACCATGTAAGAGCACAGCAAGAAGGCTTTCTGCAAAACAAAAAGAAGGTGGTATCAGAAACCAAATCTTCCAGCACCTTGGTATTGAACTTTCCAGCCTACCGAACTATGAGAAGTAGATGTTTGTTTTTCATTTAAACCACCAGTCTATGATGTTTTTGATATAGTAGCCTAAACTAAGACACAACAGTTTCAAGAAGAATAAAATACTTGTGAATAGAATTGACTGAGTTGGTGAAAAACTTTTACACTTAAAAACTATAAAATACTGATGAAATAAATGAGGAAGGACACATATAAGTGGAAGACATCGCATGTTCATAGATTGGAGGATATAATATTGTTAAAATGAGCTTATTATCCAAAACAATATGCAGATTCAATAAAATCCATGAAAACTCCAATGGAACTTTTTACAGAGATAGAAAAAAATAATTCTCAAATTCATATGCAACCACAAGAGCCCAAGTGATCTTTATAAAAAGAAAAGACACTGAAGCACCACACTTCCTGATTTCAAAATATACTACAAAGCTACAGTAATAAAAACAATATATTACTGGCAGAAAATCAGACATATAGACCAAGGGAGCAGAATAGATAGCCCAGAGATATATGGGCAACTGATTTTTGACAAGGGCACCAAGAATACACAATGGATACAAATAGCCTTTCAGCAAATAGTGTTGGAAAAACTTAATATCTTCATGCAAAATAATAAAGTTGTACCTATATCTATCATATACAGAAATCAACTCAAAATTGATTAAAGATTTAAATGTAATACCTGAAATGGCAAAGGTCCTATAGGAAAACATAGAATAAAGTCTTCATAATATTTGTCTTGCTTGCGACAAAGGAAAAATATGTGACAAAATCACAAGCAAAAATAGACAACTGGGACTACATCAAACTACAATGCTTTCACAGAATGGAGAAAATAATCAACAAAATGAAGACAGCCTTTACTATGGCTTAAAATATTAGTAAACCATATATACAACATTAAGTTACTATATAAAAAAGAGAAGAAAATCCTACAATTCAAATAGCAAAATAATAATAATGATAACAATAATCCCAATTAAAAATGGGAAAGACTTGAATAGCCATTTCTCCAACAAAGACATAAAAATGTCCAACAAGTATATTAAAATTTGCTCAACATTCCTAATCATTAGAAAAATGCAAATCAAAACAACAATGAAATATCACCTCACACATGTTAGGATGACAATACACAAAGACATCAAATGTTGTCAACAGTGTGGTGAAATTAGAACCCTGCACTCTGTTGTTGGGAATGTCAAATGGTGTAGTCACTATGGACAACAGCATGGAGATTCTTCAGAAAATAAAAAATAGAACCACCATATGGTCCAACAATCCCTCTTCTGAATATTTATCTAAAAGAATTGAATCAGGATCTCAAGAGATATTTATACTCCCATGTTCACTGCAGCATTAAGACCAGGATATAGAAACAATATAGATGTCCAATGACAGATAAATGGATAAATAAAATGTGTTACATGCATACAGTACAGTATAATATTATTCTGTTTTAGAGGAAAAGGAAATGCTTTCATATATGACAAAGTAGATGAACATAGTGGGCATTATGCTAACTGAAATAAACCAGACTTCACAGAAAGATAAATGCTGCATGATTTTACTTACATGAGGCATCTAAAACAGTGAAACTCACAGAAGCAGAACATGGAATGGTGATTTCCAGGGAGTAGGGAGAGGAAAAATGTGGAGTGTTGCTGTTCGAGGGGTATAAAGTTTCAGATGTACAATATAAATAAGTTCTAGAGATCTGTACAGTGTTGTGCCTATAGTTAACAATACTATATTGTGCACTTAAAATTTTATTAAGAGGGTATATCTCATGTTATGGGTTCTTACCACAAGAATATATATCCTTGGTATCCATGGAGCAATTGGTTCAGAACCCTACCCCATGAATACCAAAATCCATGGATGCTCAAGCCCCTTATATAAAATGGAGTAATATTTCAATATAACCTACACACATCCTCCTGTATACCTTAAATCATCTCTACATTACTTATAATACCTAAGACACTATAAATGCTATGTAAATAGTTGTTATACTTTATTTTAATTTGTATTATTTTTAGTGTTGAATTATTATTTTATTGGTTTTCCTTTTTCCCATATATTTCCAATCTGTGGTTGTTTCAATCTGTGGATATGGGATCCAATATATAGAGGGCTAACTGTATACACATGTAATATATATATATATATGTATATGTGTGTATTTATAATGAATTTGGGGAAAAAGTTATTTTACCACAGATAGTTTGGATGGCACTGCTCTAGATTTATTTAGCTGAACAGACTTGTCTGAGTCTCATGCATATTTACCCAATCCACAAATATTTCTAATGTTTCCATCTTCTATATAGTCCCACCCTATGCACATTTTCATGTGGAAATTCTGACACTAAGCTAAAAAAAAACATCTTTGCAAAAAATACTGAGGTGAGGTACTTTCAGTCATGCATTTTTAGGAAAAGTTAACAAACTAAATGAGCAAGGTGCTTACATCATTCTCTCTCTATCTGGAAGCTATTTTCTCTGTGAATGTGTACATTAGTGGGAGGTGGCAGAAGGCATATATGATGTTCTTACGGTACAGAAATGACAATAATAGGAACAAAAAAAGCACATGAGCATTATCAACAGGATAATCTTGGCTTTGGGGAAACATCAATCCACCCTACTCACTTGGATATCTCTCTCCAGCCACAATAGCCATCCTTAATGCACAGATCTGTCTCTGAATTGCACTCCTTGGCATGTGGAAACTCTTGGTTTTATAATCCTGATGCATTATTACATTAGTTTATAAGGCTAATTTTTTAGCTACTGAGGATCCTTGGAGCTCTATGATTTCTTTGCTTTATGTAGACCATTTAGTATATTAACATACACTCACCAAGGAATTTTGACACAATACTCTGGGCTCTCAGCTCTCAACATCCCTGGATTACTCCTTTGGACTCCTGACCCAAAACAGCATATGGCCAAGCCTTTTAGCTATCTTTCAAGGTATACTGTGCTCCAACAAGGGATTCCCTACACCCTCTTTTGCATTCTAATAACACACTCAGCTGTTAAAGTTAGGATTTCCTAATTAAACTGAAATTGAGTGCACTATTAAGGTGTTCTTTTCATTTATCACTATTTACATACATTAAAAATGTTGGGATATTTCTTACATAAAGAACCACAGTAAGACATCCAGACATCTATGGACTTTTAATTCATTATTTGCTTTAAAATCATGTTTGCTATTTTTCTGCAACAAATTAAAATATTGTCCCGCAAAGAGTCACTCTTCCTCATTTAAAACAGTTTGTACATATCACACTTAATAGATTATATTTTTTCTTATTTGTTTTTCTCTATATCCTCCTCTGACCTTAAGGACAAGTCCTGAAATCTTACTTACCTTTATAAGGAGGTTTTCAGATACATTTTATAAATCTGTTGTTTATATAAGCTCAGGTGAAATCTTGAAGGTAATTTCTGATGGGTCACTGATACCCATATAAAATAGCTATAAAAGTAGTCTATGTACTTCTAAATGTTAACATTAACATACTTTTCTGTTATACTAAGTATTAGAATACATTTTATTAGACAAAAAAAAGACGGATTCTTTTCTGATAGAATCATGGTTTTGGAAATTTTGGCAACTGATGAAGTTTTCCAAAAGGGGAAACTGATCAGTTTTTAACTGAGTTGATAATGATTTAATAATACAGAAATGCTGTGAAAAAATAATTCCATATGGTAAAAAGGTAAAATCCTGCCATAGACATCTATTTATAGCAGGTGTTCTGCATATAATCCATAGATGTTGTTTTTCTATCTCTGCATATACATTTGACAACCTTTATAGGAAGAGGAAAAATATACTTTAAAAGAAAAACAATTACAAGCTTTATAATATAACTCTTACTATACTCACTTTTGACTGTTGAATTTATACACATTAAAAATCCTCTACATCTGAACAGTAGAACATATTTTTTAAAGTTTATGAGTAAATGATATTGCAAATAAATTCATATTAAAGGTAATACTTATGGGTATATTCATCACATATTAATAGAGTATCTAAGTCCATGCCAAAAGGTGGGCTAAAAAGTGAAAAGCAAATTCACAGGAAGTTATATAGGAAATAATAGAGATCATGTACTCTTTACGCAGTTACCTTGAATGATAATTTCTTGCAAAACTTTAATAAAATATCATAACTAGGTTACATTGATACAGTGCAAATGCCGAACATTTTTACTAAGTCAAGGATCCCTTATGCGTCTCTTTTACAGTCATATCAACATTGCTCCTGCCTTTATCCCCTTCTTAACCACTAATCTGTTCTTCATTTACGTAATTGTGTCATTTTAAGAGTGATATGTAAATTAAATCATATATTATGTAAGCATTTGTTAATTACTTATTTTACTAAGCATAATTCCCTGGAGATTCACTTAGTTTTTTTGCATGTATCATTAATTCTTTAGTTTTGATTGCTAAGTAGTATTCCTTGACATAGATATACTACAGTTTGTTTAACCGTTCACTCACTAAAGGACATTTGGGTTGTTTCCAGTTTTTGACTATGGTGGATAAAGCTACTATAAACATTCATTAAATGTTTTTAGTGTTAAAATAAGTCTTAATTTCTCTAGAAGAAATCCTCAGGATTACATTTGCTATACGTATTTTATTAGACATGCCTAATATTTTAGTTTTCCTGAAAGACTGTGAATTGTACTGTACATATAATTTCATTGTCCATTCATTGCTATTATATAGAAACACTGTTGATTTTTGTGTTATCTTGTAACCTCCCACCTGACTGAGTTCACTTATCAGATTTATAAATGTAGATTTCCTGGATTTTCCATGTGGATAAATATTTCATCTCTAAATAGGGTCAGCTTTTTCCTTCCTTTCTGATATCTATAAATTGTACTTTCTATCTTGCCTTATTGTACTGGCTAGAACTTACAGCACTATGTTAAATAAGAATAGAGAGATTATATAAACTTGCCTTACTCCACATTTTAGCAGAAATACAATCAGTCTTTTACCATTAAATATGATATGAGCTATAAGCTTTTCATAGATGTTCTTTATCGAGCTGAGTATTTTTCCATCTATTATTTTTTTCTGTCTCAGAATTTCTACCATGAATCGGTCCTGAATTTTGCTTTATCAGCATAGATTGATACAAAAATGTGAATTTTCTTCTTTAGTCTATTAATATGATATATTATACCGATTGATCTTAGAATATTGAATCTACCCTTTCTCCTTTGCATAAACTTCACTTGGTTATTATTTAAAATTCTTTATATATATTGCTGATATATATTTGCCAACATTTTGCTAAGGATATTATAGTCCATATTCAAGAGAAATAATCAGCCCATGTTTCGTGTTTGCATTATCTTGGATTTTGGTAACCATTTTATTCTGGATTAATAAAATAAATTTGTCATATGTATGTGTACATGCATATATACACACATACACACATATATGTGTAGAAGATCTCTCTAATTTTAAGACAGGTAAATTTATATTGATCTATCTTCCAGTTCACTTAGTGTTTCTTCTTTCCCTTTCTATTGATATTATTAATGGAGGATATTTAAAAAATTTTCAGTTATTATATTTTTTAAGTAAAAAGTATTTGTTGTTATTTATATCTTATATTTCTTTGCTTAGAATTTCTGGAGTTTTTTGAGGCTTTCATTTTTTATATTTCAAGTGTGTTTCTAATTCCACATTGAAGCGTTTCTATCAAGGTTGGTTTAAAATTTTGTTTCAGATAATATTAGTATCTCAGTCATCTCGATGTTGGTGTCTATGTGTTATTTTCTTTCATTCAGTTTGAGATCTTGCATTTCAGTAAGATGAGTGATTTTTCAACTGAAACCTTGACATTTTCAAATTAGACTCTGAATTTCATATAAACCTTTTACTTTAGAAGGCTTTTTATGATGCTGCTCTTTCAGGGGACGTGGTTAGTACTACCTTGTTACTGTTAGATACAAGTAGAAGTCACAACTTAGCTTCTGTTGACACTTGAAGTGCAGAGGACTTTTGATTATTCTCGGGCCAGGGTAGGAATTCTGGCTTCCCTCACGGTCCCACTGACAGATTATTGGGGTGACCTCATCAACACTGAATAATGATGAAAGGCCTCACTTTCCACTTGGTCTCTGACACCACCCCCGCCGGTAGGGAGAAAGATATCTTATTGCTTCGTAACAGTGGAAGTCTAGGTTCTCTACATCATATCATCTCATCTCTACTGACATCACAGAGATAGGATTGTTCACTAGAGTCAAGCCAGGATGAACGTCTCAACTACCCACTTGGACTTTTTGTGATACCGTTCAGTGGGTATGTTGTTGCAACTTGTTCCAGCCTAACAAGTGTGGAAGTCTAGGCTCCCCACTGAAATTCTGTGAGATGGTTTGGGTCTTGTCTGTGGTCTTTGACTGGAGAACAGCAGTTAGTATCTTAATGTTTTCTACCTCGTGCGGCTACCCCATTTTTGGTCTTTTGGCTACACACAGCAGGCTTTTGTTGGGGCTTTTTTGTCTGTGTCTATCTTGTTTCCACATGCCAGTTTCTTTAGCTCCAAGTCTTGAATGTGTGAGGGAGAAAGAAAAGCAGGGAGCTTACCACCGTGCTGTTCTCTGGATGCTGAGGTCCTTGGCTAATCTACCTTTTGCATAGTTTTCTAATTTGTCTCTCTGGAAAAGTAATTCCATCATTCTCATTTTGACATTTTAAAAACAAACCCAAAAGACTGTTTTATACCTCCTCTATTAGTACTGTTTGTCTTTGTTGTATAAGGCAGATGGAAAAATTTGCCACAACCTTTTGTGTTGTAACTTCTCTGATAATTAGACAAAAATAGGAAATCAATTAGCTCTTAATAAATTTATTGAAGAAATAAGAAATGATCTCACTGTTTATTCCAAAGTCTGATTTGCCTTAAATATATAAAAGACATTTACAGGCTGAAGAGTATAGGGCTTTTAATAATATTCAGTTAAGATAATGTTGTATGCTGAAGAGAGGATAACTACTATAGTTCAAAGAAAAGGCCTCTGGGATTTACTTATTTTTTCCTCTCAGTTTATAGAAAAACATTTCTCTTAGTATGTTTTATGTTGCTGTAACAGAATACTGTAAACTTGGTAATTTATAAGGAACAGAGATTTGTTTCTTATAGTTCTAGAGGTTGCAAAGATGAAGGTCTAGGCGCCCTCATTAAGAAGGGCTTTCTTGGCTCATCATTTCACGGTACAAGGCAGAAGGGCAAGAAAGCACATGTGAGAGGGAATATGAAATCAAACTCACATCTTTAAGCCCTTTTATAATCGGCATTAATCCATTCACTAGGATAGAGCCGTATTTATGTACTATAAATATATTAGCAGTGAATTGAATTTCTGTTTTGGGCTAATTATCAGAGAAGTTGCAACATAAAAGGCTATGGTAAATTATTCCATCTCCCTGAAACAACAAAGATAAAGTGGTACTAATAGAAACCAATATAAACCAGTAGAAGACTAAAATAATTTAAATTTGCTATAATAATGATTTTGAAACTTTGAAACATTTTCCTTTTCTATATGGCATGCATTTTATTTTATATGGACATATTCAAAGATAACATAATTGACATTCATTTGGTTAAATATTGTTTATAATGCCTTTTGATTTAGAAAACAAATATTTGATTTCTATTTATAAATAATCAATGTATTCATTGACTTTTCAGTGGTACAGTTAACAAGAGCAACGGCCCATGTTATTTTTAAATTTTGCACTTATCCTATTCTCTTTTTAACAATGGTCCTGCATCATTCTATATACTTATCCTCAGAGCCTGGCATTAATGAGGTGCTCTTTTTCTATATGTGTATGTGTTTAATGAAAATAAATTCAACTTGATATGCACCAGTCGTGCTGGTTGACAGGTTTGAGGGAAGAAATTATGAATACCCTTCGGCATACTGCTATATAAATCACATCAACACACTCTGTGTTTTAATAAATACTGTGCACAATGTCAGGCATTGTGTTCTGTATTAAGACTGTAATGGCAAGCTAAACAGTATACGGTCTCCTAGGACTGACAAATTCAGATAATTCTGTTTATAAAGTAAAGTTTATGTAATGTTCAGCTATCCATAAAACACATTGCATTATCAGCAAATCACAGTTGAAATTTGAAGCATAAATAAGATACGTAGGTAAACAGATAGTGTAATTCAGGCAGAGAGCACAGACTAAGCAAAGTCCTTGCTGCTAGAAAGAAAAAGATATTCAAATTGCTAAAAGGCCTGAGTGATTGAAGCCCAGAGACTGAGGGTCATGGTCAGGGTGATTTGAAATGAAGATGGATGGGGTGTCAGAGATTATGTCTCATTTTTTAGGATATTGTTTTCTAAACTTAGCAACAGTTTTAAAAGATAAGCTTCATAAAATATATTTATTTGAAAATAAATAATCTTATTGGTCAATAGGGACTGGAGTGGATGTTGAAAGTCCAGTTAAAAGCTACGAGGTAGTCCAGGAAACTGCCACTGTGTACAAGAGGAGGCATATTGTCAATGGGGATGGAGAAACCACGTGTATATACCATTGATTAGATTTTGTATAAGTAGGGAGTGGTGAAGAAAGGGAAAGTAATAAGGATGGATACATTTTTTGCCTTGGTTACTTGCAAGGATAGTGTTACACTGAATTGGAAGGCTGCCATGTGATAAGGCAGGTGGAAAAAGAAACCATATTTATGTTCTTAATATATTAATTTTAAGGCAACTTCAACATAAAAAGTAGAGTCACTAACTAGGATTTTATTGTATGAATCTGGAGAATAGAAAATAAGTCTGAACAGCAGATATAAGAATAGAACTCTCTGGAAATAGCATTCAATGACATGTTTTTGGATGGGACTCCTTAAAGAGAATGTTCAATGGAAAATAAGTGGGTGCAAATTTAGGCTTGAAAAAATTCTAAATTCATGAATGAAAAAGAAGAATAAGCCTGAGAAAGAGAAAAAGGACAACAGGAGAGAAAGGGGAAAAACTGGGAAAACGGAATTTATGGAAATCATTGTAAGAAAGTGTTTCAGAAAGAGCTGAAAACAGAAATGGGTGCTGATGAAAGGTAACATAAAATAAAAAAGTAATAAATTCCATTGAATTTAATCATGTGCAGGTCATTGGTGATATTAGGAAAGCATTTCAGTGGGGGATGGAATTGAGGACATCACCCTTCCAATTGCTCATAGCAAAAACATTCAAGTCACATTTCCTCTCATAACTCACATGCAATTCAGCAAAAACTTCTGTAAGCTCCGCTAAGATTCATCTAGAATCCAACTAATCTCATTTCTCCATTGCTACTACCTTGGTCCAAGCCCTTTCGTCTTCTGCTTCTCCTCAGTCCTTTCTTACAGTCTGCCCCAAACATAATGATGGCAGTGATGATTTAAAAATATAAACCAGATTATGTTGTTCCCTCCCTTAAGATGTTGAAATGACTTCCTATTTTATTTAAAATAAAAGGGAAATTATCAACAACTTACAAGGCTCTGCATGACTTGGCTCTTGTCACCTAATTGACACCATGTCCTTTTCCTGCCACTCCCATTTCCTGTACTCCAGCCATACTAAGCTCTTATTCCTGCTTATGTAACAGCAGTTTCCTCTGACTCTTACTTCGTGTGTCCAAGATGGTGGGGAAACTCCTCTCTCGAACCTTAGTGGTATTGATAAAGAGGGAAGCAAATAATGACTGATCAAAACATTATATGGCCAGTGATGATCTCAAAGGGATGCGGGCTGGAACATTATGGAAGGGAAGGACATATAATGTGTTGTAAAAAATATAATCTATTCATACTCTAATATCACCTCAGGGTCTTAATATACTAATGTCCTCCCTCCCAGCTATCTGATACCTATTTTGGTAAAAGAACTTCTAAGTATTATTACTATTTTTATTTAAATAATGTTAATATTTTTACATTCCTTTAATTTTTAATTCTTGTTAGCTTTTTCACTATTTTCTCTTTTATATCTTTAGTGGTTATTTATTATTGTTATTATTTGTATTTTTACTGCTTTTTCTCATATTCATTAGTAGTAAAGTGTAATTTGTATTTTTACATTAAACTTCAGGACCAGAATTTAATTAACAAAATCCCATAAATGTATTCCTGCAGTTGCTGTGAATAGGAAAACATCACTGGATATAATGATGCAAATACACAAACATTAGCTCACTAAAAAAATGTGTAAATTTATCAGCCACCTTGAGTTTTCTTTTCCTAAATGGTAAACAGCTGGTGTAGGATTAAATTCCTTTTTGGTGCCAGGAAGTTTCCTCCAAAAGAAAAGAAGACTGTAAGGAATATATTAGCTCTCCAAAAAAGATTCTCCTATAAAAAGCATAAGAAGGAGTGAGTAGAAAAATAAATCTTAAAACCATGATATATATTAATTTGTTAAGTTAGTATAGTAACTCTTGTGTGGAATTTTACTTAATTTTGAACACATAGGAGTTAGAAATTCACTTTATAAAAATTGAAAAACAAAAGGCATAACTGATATTAAATAAAAGAAGACTATCTTTGTGAAACAGAAAGGGAACAAAAATATATATAAATAAAAAAATTGAACTGGATCGAAGCCATAGTTTTATTTTCTAAGTCCAGAATAGCCAGTGGGGCTGTGAGTTTGGTTCCTGAGGTATAAAGAAAACTAAGTAAATTTTTTAAACACAATACAAAATGGTTTTAATTGTTCCAGAAGGGTTTTTTTTTTTTTTTTTTTTTTTAGATAGGCTTCTGGAAGAACTCATGAAAGATGGGAAATTTAAGGTAGAATATATCTGTTTACGTTCCAAACAAGATATGTCTTTGGAGTTTGAAGAAAGGCAAGCAAAACATAACAACACAATATAGCTTTCAGGAACTGAGTCACAATCTCACCCACTTCATGATGAGATTAGACACAGCCTCAGTGTCACTTCTGGGAAATAATGATGGAGAGATATTTAAACCCTGGTGCCCTTGTGTGGGCCCAGAGTAGGAGGCAGAAATACAAATCACTCTACTATTTTACATAGGAGGAAAGAGGAAAACAGAGAAAACAAATAATCTCTCACCTCTCAAAGAAAAAGCTTCCCAAGCAAATGAACTTGTAAACCAAAAATGACAAAGCTCATGAAGAAATCCAATGCTAAAAAAATAGTCAATATAACAAACAATCAGAAAGTAATTTCTGATCTTTTTAGATGAAATTCAATGTATATATCAACCTGACAAAGAATTTTCAATAAATATGTTGAAGATACTCAAAGATGGAAAGAACCAGGTGTAGCACATGTGAATGACACATACAAATAAGTGTTAATACTTATTCATCAAAGTTATCTGATGAACATCAGAAAGTTAACTGATACATAATCAATTATTGGTGTGTATTAATACATAGTAATTGATATTGATTAATTGAATTCAATTTCATGTGTTATCAAAATCACAAGGAGGCTTCAGCCTAGGTCTAGTTGCTCATCACACAAAGATCCAATCATTGAGATAACAAGGACTGCCAAGGAAGAAAGGAATTTTAATAATACCACAGAGGACTCACTAGGAGAACAGAAGCTGCCTCAACTCCATCTCCCCCAATAACAGCAATCATGGGCTTTTATAGGAGGAGCCATGTGACTTGGGACAGGTCATGGTGTAACTAACAAGAGGCTACATGCATTGGGGCAGGTAGTGGGGGATGGTAAATTTTGGCATCAAGGCATCTGCCCAGAATCTCAGCTCCTTTGTCTTGCAAACAATCTATCATTTCTGGGAAATAACTCAAAATGTCAAGTAGTTAGTTAAGGGAGAGGATTATAAAAATAAAACATGTAAGAGTAAGTGTAATTTGTTCCTAGAGTTGGTTACAATTTCCTCCTTTTTAGTACATTTCTCAATCTTGAGGAATCAGGATTTTGATCTATCTGGCTGCTTCCTGGTGAAATGGGACCTTGCTGGGGTATGAAGAACAACAAAAATGTTAGGCTTGTAACCAAAATTTTTTAGTATTAATACTTGCTGTTGAATTGCCACCCTCTCCTCACCAAGATCTTAAAATATATTAAAAGAACCACCCACCCCTTCTCTGGGATCCCTCCCAGGAAATAGTGGCCCAGTGTTTCCCAGATAAAATCTCCATCCTGAAATTTCCTTAATCATTCATTAAAACAGTTTTAGGTAGCTAATTCAGCAGTGAGATAGGTTAGCAGAAGAGGCAATAGATTAAAAAATCTTAAGTAAAAAGCTGTCTTGCCAAGCAAATGGAAATCCACAAAGGACAAACTAGACATGCAGGATATAAGTTTTCAGGTGTCCCAGAGACTAGGGCTGGTGCTTCAATTACATTTTATCCAGTAACCCTAGCTTACCCAGTTTTGCATTGTCCTTGTACTGTAATACTGCTTCCATGTGTAAAGAGTTCCTGGCCTAGGGCTGACATGGTCCAATCAGTCAAATCCTTGAGACTAGAATATCCTTGAGACTAGAATAGAATATGATTATCTGAGTATAATCATAAAATGGAGAATGAGGGGTCATAGGCAGCAAGATGGCTGGATTTAAAGTGGACACCACCTTCAGAGTTACATTAGGATTATCTAACAAAGTAGCCAGATATTAAATTTACCCATGTGGCTACTCACAGGTAACAAAAAGCCTCATTTTTGTTCTGGTAAGGATAATACATAATGCACGATGTGAACAGTCACCAGTGCCCAAGGGTAAACTTTTCAGCTTCCTATAAAATATCCTCAGTAGCAGCCACTGCTCTTAGGCAAGTGGGCCATCCTATTGTTACCATATCCAATTGCTTAGAGAAACAAGGTAGAGATTGTTTATGATCCCCCAACGTTTACATCAATACCCTGAGTCCAATTTCTTGTCTTTCTTGAATGAACAATTCAAAAGGCTTATAGAAGTCTAGGGGACCCAATGCAAGGGTAGTCATAAATTTTTCTTTAATTGTCAAGAAAGCCTTGTGGCATTCTCTGGTCCAAGTAAGTAAATACTTTTATTCCCCTTTTAAGGCTTCATTGAGGGGTTTTGCCTGAAGTTAGGAACCTTACTCTGGCAAAATCTGATCAGACTCAACAATCCTTGCACTTGCTTGGGTGGCATAAACTGCTATTTGACTTATAGCCTCTCTTCAATCTGGAAGGAGGTCCTACATTTCAAGAGACAATTCAGACTCCAAGTATTTGACAGTGGGAAGTGAGATCTGAGCCTTTTCTGAGATGCTTTATATCCTTTGTCAGCCAGTATATTTAAAACAATAATGGCATGCATGTTGCCTTAATTCTCCTTCAGTCTCACTGGCTATCAGGGTGTTGTCTCCAATATCATTTCTTTGTCTAAAACTATTTCCCTCAAATATCTGGCCAGATTTTTTTCTGAAAAAAATTTTTTTTTTTCCTTTTCCCTGAAGAAGGATGGTCCAGCAGTACTGGCATTTGGCTTTAGACTTTAAGTCTTCTCATTCAAAAGCAAATAATATTTGGGATTTGGGAGCAAGAGGAATGCAAAAGAAAGCATCTTTTAAATCTATTACTGAAAATAAGGCAAAATTTCCAGATAAAGTATTAAGGTGGATATAAGGATTAGGTCCCATAAGAAGAATATTGTCTACCAAGCATTTATTGCCCTTAGATCTTAAACAAACTGATATTCCTGGGTTACAGGTTTTTTTTTTTTCTTTCTGACTGACAGAATGGGAATGTAACAAGGTGTGTCCGACCTCACTTCCTTTCATGGCCAGGAACTCAGTTTTAAGTTTTTTTCCTTGAGGTCCCCTTGGTCAAGAGTTGGTCCATTCATTCAGCAGGAGAAGTGCCCTAGATTTTAGTTTAGTTTACATTTCCCCCATTTTGGTCAAGATTTTTCAGAGGCAGCACCAGCAGCCAAACTTTTATTTTGTCCCATCATTGCCTAGTTCCCACCATGACAGGAAGATAGAAACTTATAGGTAAACATTCAAATTATCTAGATTTTGCAGACAATTGGCAAAAATGTTAAAAGGATCAAAACCTTTCATCAAAACAGAATCACAGTTATTGTAAAATAATAGCAATTCATTTAGCCAAGAGTGACAATCAGAAGACTACAAAGGCAATACAGAAAAACTTTAGGCCAACTAAAAAAAAATATATAGAAAAAATTAGCTGGGCATGGTGGTGCATGCCTATAGTCCCAGCTACTTGGGAGGCTGAGGCAGAAGGATTGCTTAAGCCCAGGAGTTTGAGGTTGCTGTGAGCTAGGTCGACACCATGGCACTTTAGCCTGGGCAACAGAGTGAGACTCCGTCTCAAGAAAAAATAATAATAATAAAAAGAGAAAAAAAAGAAAAACTTTACATTTTTAAAGGTCAGTTTTTCCCAAGTAATCAAAAAACTAATAAAGACACCATAGGAATTATCTTGATAAAACATAAAACCTTTCTTTCATAGGCCAGTTACCAAAAGGTAAAGAAAACCTTCTTTAGTGTTTTTTTAATGGAAAACAATTTAGATAATTTGGAAGTCAAACCTCATGAAACAGGTACCAGAATTTATCAGACATAAGGAGAGTATGTGTCCAAGGTCAAGCGTGAAAATCACTGGTTTTCAGACCTTTAAGGTAAACATTTCAGCATCAGATCTTAACAGCAGACTTAGAACAAGAGAGGGGAAAAAGTTACAGGAGCCAACAAAAATGTTGAAGGAGAGGGTTACCAGCTCAGGGCTTCTCAAGGGAGAAAAAGCTGAAAACAGGAAGACATAGCAAAAGTTGAACTTCTAAGACGTAAATCTGAGAAGTTTTGAAAGAAGCAGATTATAGAAAACCTCTTGCAATTTTATTACATTTGTCTCATTTACATTTGCCTAATTTATTTTAGCAGTTTACTTAACCATTTGGTAGCCTGTGAGTATCAGATATACAACCAACGTGATTAATTGTGCCCTCAACAAAGTCATTTAATGTCTAAACAAATTTAATACCTAAACATATTTTCATTAAAAAATTAGGATAAAAGAGAAGGAAAAGGATTTTAAAAGATAGGCCGAGAAACTGTCACAAAATATAGTTTTAACTATTACTTTTAAACTTAAAAAAACCTACAAAGAGAACAAACTAAGTATTCTAGTAGGGCTTGCTATTCTGAATAATGTAACATCTTTAAGTTCTATAAATATAGTAGAAGTTTCAGAACACATCCTGTTTAAAGATGTTAACTAATTTGATCTTTCTAAAATTCCAACATCCCAAAATAAAATTTATTAACATAACATCACCTGACTATAGACTGAATAAACCTCTAACTCTATCTTTAGCATTTCAAATAGTGGTATAGAGTTATAACAGTTTTTTTTTACATGAGGATCAAGATGAAGCTATTTTAACAACAATCAAAATAACCAGTCTCAAAACATTCTTCTACTTAACTGCAAATTCAATTACGTGTAATACTTCTAAAGAATAAGATAATTTTGAGCTTCTCTTTTGACTCTAAGAATAATCATTTTGTTCATTTAGAAATAAATTACTTTACAATAATTAAAAGTTCAAGGATTCTTCTTTAGAATTTTTCTAGGTAAAGGCCTTTGCTATGGTAACACAATGTACACATAACAGGCCTGCTTGTAACCAGTATTCAAAAAGAGTGAGTCAGAAACAGATTTTGTTTATACCTTTCCGCAGACAATAAAATCAATGGAATAAACTGAATCTGCAACTAGGATTAAGAGACCAAAACCAAAATATCTTCATAAACCTCTGACCAAAAGCTTCCATTTTTATGCTATAATTTACTTAGTTTTATTTATTCTAACATATTGACAATTATTTTTATTTAGGCACGTCTACATTTTTACCTGAGTGAGAGCCTTGAAGTTAAACACATGGGTATTTCTGCCGATAAGTCAGAAGATTTAGCTGTTTTTATTACACCAACATTAACATATTAAACTAGTCTTACTCATTAAAAATCATACAAACAAAGATCATTTTGTTTTGGATGGGTTTTTAGTTTTAAAAACTTTGTGTCAAACCCTGACACCTTCAAATATAAAAATGACCAGTAAAACCAAGCAAAAATGTATATTGACAATTTCAAAGACTTTTTTAATGCTATTTTATCAATAACTTTTTAAAACCAGCTCCATTACCAAAGATTAATAAATTCACATGACCTTAAAAACAGAATTTGGGCTTATTTATTTAATTTATGAGAGCTCCTTTTATTTAGCCAATTTTGGTACCAAGTAGACATGTAATACATGCACATAAATAAAACTCTGAACACATACACCGCACACAAAGTTTCAATAGCTTTTATCTCAGAACTCTAGCCATGAGATCCTCTGACGTTCTATGCAACTCTGTATACATCAGGCTTCCATTCCTCTCTTTTCCTTTCCAAATGCAGATGTCCCCCATCTTGGCCAGGTTGCTCCCATGGATGGAGATGTCTTTCAATCTCCCAGACCTTAGGACAGAGATGTCTTCTAATCTATCAGACCTTAAGATGGAGGTGTCTTTTAACATTTCAAGCCTTAGAACCTGTCACAAGAGAAACTACCATCAGAGGTGCCTTTCAACCTCCCAGATCTTGGACTTCGCTTATAATACTACAGCAAATTTAAATTTAGCAAAATGAAACTAGAGACAAAGAGCTTAACAGACTCCACATTTACATGCCATACACCAATACAGATAAAGACTCAACATAGAGAGGAATTCAAGAGGTTCCAAACAAATAACTGCAGTTTTACCCAATAAGCCATGAGAGTGCTAAATCAAAATGGTTCGTTTACACTCTCACAAATGGTTGGGAGTTTATCCAACTCCTCCAAAATGGGAATTCTCTGAGAATTCCCCAAAATGAAACGGGCACTTCCTACTGTTTGGTACGTTCAAGTAGCACTCACGCATCCAGATACAAATATCAAAATCCGGAGTTCCCTTCTTAGGAGGCAATTGCCAATGCATTAGAGGCCAGTAATGGCAGACCTGGCAGGATGGTCCAAAGCCACCCTCCACCAAATATGCCCAGACAGCTGCTAAGGGAAGCATTTTGTCTCTCCCTGCTCTGGAGCCACTGAACCATGAGCAAGAGCATCCCGAAAAAACCCTCACAATTTTTGTCAAAACTGCAAGGAAGTTTTGTCCCAAGTCCATATGCTCATTGCACAAAGATCCAAATATTAAGACAATGAGAATTGCCAAGGAAGAAAGGAATTTTTAATTCCGTAGAAGTGTTTCCAGGTGAATGGGAGAAGCTGTCCCAAATCTACCTCCTCCCAAAATGAACAACATGGGCTTTTAAAGGAGGAGCCACATGCTCACATGCATTGGGGCAGGTGATGGCATTAGAGAGTTTGCCCAGGAACCTTCATATCTCAGCTCCTTTGTCTTGCAGACCACCTCCCATTTCTGGAAAACTACTCAAAGTGTCAAGTAGTTAATAAGAGAGAAGATTATAAAAGAACATATAGGGGTCACTGAAATTTGTTCATAGAGCCAGTTATACAAGTGAAACCAGAAAGATTATTTATGCAAGAAGGGGCAGATGGTTAGAATCTGAACTTAGATTGGAATCTTTCTTATTTTCAGATTAATTCTCTGAGCAACATACTTTAGGATATATAAGCATCATCTAAAAAATGGTAATTTTAAAATGGAAATCCCCAGACACACTTCTCTGAGATTCTGATTTTGTATTTCAAGTCTGTTTTCTGGTAATCTACATTCTAACAAATATCCCATGTGCTTTAGAAGAAGCTAAATTCCACTTTGAGGAACACTAAACAGATACATATTGAATTGTAACAATGCCTAATATAATGCTCTTTCTTCTTTATTTCCCTTCTTTACATACCTGTTGGTGCCCTAGCACTATATTTCTCAATTCTACTTGCATATTAAGTTATAAGAATACCAAAGGGATTCTGACTCCAAGATAAAATAATCATACTCCAGTTGTCTCATCCACCAAATGTAGCTATTAAACCTTAAAGTAATAAAATATGAAGTTATTCAAGGATTCTGAAAAGTAAATAGGAATAATCAGATTAGGAAAGAAGACCAGAATATGAAAATGAGAGTGAAATTTACATTTTCTTTTTCTTCTTTCCTGAGTGAAAGAAATTATTTTCAAAGTCTACATAGTGTATTATTCCATTTATATGATGTTCTGGAAGAGCAGGGGAGGTTGGCATTACAGAGGATAGAGCAAAATAGTTTTTTGAGGTGACGGAACTGTTTTGTATCCTCACGGTTGCTGTGTTTCAACAAAACTATCTATACACGTGTTACAATGCATAAAGAGGTAAACATTAAAAAAATTTTTAAATAGCATTAAATAATAATTAAAATAATGTAAAATTAAATAATACTGATGTTCAATCTGCATGTCAAAAAATTATTCAATCTTACTAAGGGACCAGGTAGTTTTTGAAAATGCCATATGCAATTTGAATGTGGAACCAAGAATGGCAACACTGCACTAGACCGTATTATAATTACTGAATGCATCTTCATATTTTTTTGTTTGTTTTTTAATTTTACATTTGTCAGTCCTTTCTCTAAGTTAAACTTTTCTGGAATGCAATTTCCTTTTTCAGTCTTCCTTTAAACTCCTAGGGAGTCACAGGCTACAGTATTCTCAGATTTCCTCATTTGAATGATCTCAAAGGGTAAAATTTGAGGCTTTCCCTGCCTTTCCCAGATTGACCCTATTTTCTTGTCATTCTTATTACCTTTCATACTTATTACTAACGTGCAAGACTTAGAAGCTTCAATTCAGTTCTCATGCCCCCTGCAATAAGGTGCATAGATCATGGAATTAGAACAGTGAGGCTTTTAAATGCTTAGCACACTATCCATTTGGCCTTTCTCTCTTTGTTAAGCTTAAGTAAGTGTAAAACTAAAGGTTTAGCTCTTTTAAAAAAGTGAAAAAAGTCATTTTCTAATTTTCTGGAATTAATAATATGAAGTCAGTGTGAGAATGTAATAAGAAATCCAGTGAGATCTTTGTAGGAAACACATTTTTAAAGATCCAGTTCAAAAAGTCCCAAAGACGTATTTACATGTCAATGCCTACAGGTAGCTTTATAAAACTGTAGATTTCAGAATTGGAAATTTAGATTCTTTTGGGTTAGTTGGTATGTAAGAATCTGTATTTTTCAAAATACACAAGTGATGTTGGTTGATGTCAATTTAGAAAATTAATGATCCGTATACCTCCATTCAAAATCCTGTTAGAGTGCTTAACTTCACCTTTTTGTATCTAATCACCCGTAAAATTACACAGTATTGTAATCTGTTGTGTTTGGTAGTGTTTTTTGTGCCTAATTACTTTTTCTTTTTTTATTTTCTTCTTTTTTTCCATCACAAACTGTCTTCTAATGTACCTACTTATTATCAATTGCATTTTATGAGTCATGCACTAGAGACTGACATATTATAAATTTGCTCCATGTACTACACCACCATTATATGTATAAAACTAAAGGTAAGAAGTTTTATGTAACTTATTCAAGATCCTAAAGTTAGAAATCAGACTGTCTTGGCTCTAAGGACTATGTGACTTAATTTACAATAATTTATTTTCTCATGGGTGAATACCTCACGTGTTATCATGAAATGGATATATTTAACAGACAGGCAGTATCTTCTGCCCATATTTTATTAAGTATAAAACTAAGAGTGCTGCCTATAAATTTAATAGGACATTTTAAAATCATCGACACTGTAAAACTCATTGCACCTTTCTTTATGTAAACACGGAAGTAGCAATATGTAATCTGTGTAACCTGAATAGAAGCTTCTATAGGAAATTGTTTAAAAAAATGTGTACTTAGGCATAATGTATCATGAATATTTTCTCCAAATATGATAAATAATTCTAATACATTATTAAAATTATGAACATATAGAATATATTTAAAAAATACAATTTGACAAATGTTTAAATACAAACTTATTAATATAAAATATGGTGAGTCCAGTAATCATTTAAAATTAAGTACAATAAATTAATTTTATAGTCAAATTATCATAGACAAATATTTTTCAACACGGTATTACTTTCTTTAAATTATAATTAGATAAGATCAATGGGGCTGGTAGATTTTTACACTTTGATTTGACATTTTTCTTTTTGATACTGAGAATTGTTTTGAGAATATTTAGTGGTAGGGAGTAAATAAAATAGCAATAAAAACACAGTGAAGGCCGGGCGCAGTGGCTCACTCCTGTAATCCTAGCACTCTGAGTGGCCAAGGTGAGCTTTGAGCTCAGGAGTTCAAAAATAGCCTCAATAAGAGTGAGACCCCCATATCTACCAAAAATAGAAAAAATTAGCCGGGCATGGTGGCGCATGCCTATAGTCTCAGCTACTCAGGAGGCTGAGGCAGAAGGATTGCTTGAGCCGAGGAGTTTGAGGTTGCTGTGAGCTAGGCTGAAGCCACGGCACTCTAGCCAGGGCAACAGAGTGAGACTCTGTCTCAAAAACAAAACAAAAACAAACAAACAAAAAAACCCACAGTGAATACAGTATCATATTTAAAGATTGAGGGCAGGTTATAATTCTTTTTGTTTAGACATTTATAGAAAAATACAAAAGAATTATCAAGATAGCATGAGGATAGTCTTGAGTCAACTACAGGATTCCACAAAGACTTTTTTCCCTTTAAATTAATTGAATGAGTTATGATCCTTTAAACTATGAATGGTCAAGTTTCTCCGAATAATGAATACGAAGCTAAAAGCCTAAAATGATGATAAATTATTTAATTTAAAAAAGTGATTTATTAAGCTATTTTGCCCTTATAAGGAAAATATTGAGCCTAAGCAGCAAGATATTTGGAGTTGAATAATTTCTCAGTATTTTAACATCAGATTCTATTACTCTGCTTGATATATACAGTTGTAAGGAATGTAACATAAAAATTCTGTTCCAAAATCCCAGTCTGTGTCAAAGGAATTTAAATCTCAGAAATTTGATCCCAAAATGAATATTGCTTTTATTACAATAATAACTAACACTGTTCTCAGGCCTTGAAGTATAGGCAGATACGTATTTTAAAATATCGTAAACTGAACTAGGCCAATATATGTTCAAGAGCAAAAGAATCCTCTAAAGATCTTGAGACCATGCTAATCCAACAAGAAAACTACCTGTATGTAAGTATATATATTTCACTGCTACATCTTTCAATTGGGTGAGAAATCTTTTGCTGATACTGAAATGCAGAACAATTTGCTTTCTTAGAAATCTATTTTTGTTTACATTTTTTTATTTGTGTTACATTACAAAAGTGTAATCAGTGACTTGCTATTATGAGATTTATTAGGAAAGATAGTGATACTATTTTCAGTACATATAAATAATTTATCTGCAAATATTTTACTGTTTAGCAAACTACTTAGCATTTTCTTTTTCACTTTGATCACAGTGAGTACTTAGAAAACAAAAATACTGGAAGTCAATTCTTCAATAATTTTTTATTCTAGTTGTCAAAAAGACCCTTGAACTGCCTTCTTTGTTTCAGAAAATATAGATATTTAATCCATTGTTAAAGGCTTGTGTGGGGGTTTTATGCTTACTATCTTCATTTTTTAATTGATTCCTTTGCTTTTTGACTTGATAATGAAAATTATTTTCTTTTGCTTTCTTGGAGAGTTTTTCTGGGTTGGAAGGATATTTTGTTTTTAATTATATTCTCTAAGCAATTCATACAAAATAGCCAAATATGTATATATAGGGGTGTACACACACCACCACCACCACAATGCCTTTCTCCTTTTATGGACTTGAGCCTTCTCATTTGTTAATCATCAGTTTATTAAAAATTGATACATTTGTTAATTGCCAATTATTAAAAATCATTTACTGTGAAATTGGTATTTCCCATGTATTTTGGATATAGAAATGAAAGTTTTTACCTCTGCCTTCAAGACACTTGATTCTAATGGATAGAAGCTAGGAACAAAAATTCAGAAGTATTAATATAATGGACCATTTTGTGTGTCTTTCTTTCTGATACATAGATTCTGGGAGTTCAAAACCTTATCATTGGTAGATGGTCCTGAATCTGTTCATAAGTAACTGGTCTAAGGGTCTACTTTAATACTTTACTGTTTCCAGACATTTGTCTACCACTGCATGAAGCTGACTATGCATATTCTTTTTATGTTCCCTGAGATATTTGTGTCTGCAAAACACTTCCCTTTCTGCTTGAGCTAGCTTGAGTGCATTGTCTTTTCTTACAATAAATGATTCCTGGATAAATTGAATAAAATATAACTACTATAAAGAAGAATGTACAAAGCGTAGTGGAGAATGGGATGAAAATTATATGAGAATCAGCTGCGATGTCTGAGGAGTATAAAAATGAGGGAGTATGTATAGGAAGTACAAAGTGAGAGAGGATTCAGGAAGGTCAAAGAGTATATGCCCTTTATTATAGCAATCACTTTTGATAAAACTTATCTTCAATAGAGTAGGGCTAAATGGATTTGGTAATTGTTAAATGTATAAATAGATTCAGTACACACATTTTCTTATATCACTTTAAATTATTACTTGGATATTTGCCTCATGTGATCTCTTTTAATTACTTTTAATCCTCAGCTCCAAAGATTTTCAAATGATTATTTTACTACTATTATACCTTTCTCCATAAACAGTACTGTACCACTAGCTTGCTTTCTGTGTCACTTTTTAAATCATTTCAAAATTTCTCCCTTGCAATGGGCTTCTCTGGAAAACATGTTTTGTTTTGTTTTGTTTTTCTCAGATGTGGACTGTATCACAGAGGTTTTAGCTCTCCACATTAATGGAGAGATCTAAGTGAGTTTCAATAGCCATTCATCATTATTGATTTGCTTATTGAAGCTTATTCTGTTTGCCTACATTTTATGGTAAAGTATCCTAAGTGAAGTATCTCAGGAATGGAAAAACAAATCCCACATGTTCTCAGAAATAAGTGAGAGTTAGAGGATAAATACACATCGTTATAAAATGGTGAAGAGGACATTGGAAACTAAGAAGAGTGGTGGGCGGGAGGGGGATGAGGGATAAAAACTTACCTATCAGGGATAATATATACTATTCTGGTGACAGGCACCCTGAAAGCTTTGACTTCAGCATTATACAATTCATCCATATAACAAGAGCACTTGTACCCCCTAATATTTTGAAATAAAAAATATAAAAAAGGCCTCCCAAGCCTTCAGATATTTACATATAATTTAGCAGATTTGGAATTGTGAAATCTGGTATCTCCCTATAGCTCAGGCATGAGACATTCATTTTTTGGAGCTTCCACTTCCTTATAAGTAATTGAAGAAAAACTTTTCTCAGCCTGAATGCTCCCTCATTCCAGTTGTAAAAATATAAATTATACTTTCTAGCATTTCACATTATCTGGCATAACAGAATAATAAAGTCAAAGTTATAAATTTTTAATATTGTCCTTATATTAGAGAGTTCATACTTTGGGCCTTTATCATTAAATATTCAATGGTAACCACACATAAAAATTGCAAAATCACTGAAACTGAGACTGTGCTGCTCATAATTTAGTCATTCAATAAAAATTATCAACAATGATAAACAAAAATTTTAGGGCTTGATAGCCGTCATGTTTATGTTTCAATAACAATCTAGATGATAGCTAACTTTTGAAACAAATATTTTTGTTGTATAAAGTCAGTATTTTGACTTTGTAAGCTATTTTTGATTGATCCTCATTGATAAAATATATGTATCAAAAAACTAAGGAAAAAGAGAAACCATAGTTCAATGATATTAATGTGTTTAAGAGTTAATTAATACCTTTTTCAATTACTTATTCATAGTACTAAAACAATTATAATAAATAACATTTATAGGCTGGGTGTGGTGGCTCACACCTATATTCCTAGCACTCTGGGAGGCTGAGGCGGCTGTATCGCTCAAGGTCAGGAGTTCGAAACCAGCCTGAGAGAGAGTGAGACCCGGTCTCTACTAAAAATAGAAAGAAATTAATCGGCCAACTAGAAATATATAGAAAAAATTAGCTGGGCATGGTGGCGCATGCCTATAGTCCCAGCTACTAGGGAGGCTGAGGCAGAAGGATTATTTGAGCCCAAGGAGTTGGAAGTTACTGTGAGCTAGGCTAATGCCCTGCCTCTAGCCAGGGCAACAGAGTGAGACTGTCTCAAAATAAATAAATACATAAATAAATAACATTTATAAAAAGCATTCTTTTAGAATATATTTTATCACTAACATTTTTCAAATAAATTTGAAGTTATACAATCCTTAGAATTTCAACTTGAAGAGCATGTTGTATAGTATCAAGACTCAAACTTTTATTTTATTGGTATGTAAATTAAAATTCATTGGGCTTAAATGGCTTGATTAATGTTATACAGCCAGCTAGCAACAGAGTCAAGACTAAAATTATGCTGCAACTCTTTAATGCCTTTATATATCAGATATAATTTTTAATTATATTAAAAGTGACAAATTTTCAAATGCATTGGATATAATCTAGCAACAAAACTTGATGATATATTTTTGGAAGAAAAAGTCAGCAATAGAATTATAGTGCCTAGGTACATATCCCATACAGTTGGGTTATATGACTCTTGGTTTTTAACCTTTAAATTTCAAGTTTTCTATCAGCCATTGGAGTCCAATAACTCTATTACTGTCACATACTTTTTGTGATAAGTCATTGAGGAAAAGTTTATCAAGTGAACACAGTGCTTAATAAATTTGTTTATTGTTTTTTAAAAAACAATAAAAGTAAAAATGAGAAAGCATGTCAATATGCACTCACTGCAATATCTTCTCTGTTCTTAATTATTTTTAAAAAAGTTTTTTTGCACTCCTAGCACTATTTGTCATAAAGTGATAGATTCTGTAACCAAGGTGATTCTGTAATTAAGAGGCTTAACACTCTGCTATAGAGGGCACTAGGAAATATTGATTCCTTTTTCACAAGCACGACAAAAGCAGGAATTCTAGGCATGTGCTTGAATGAGGGCTTATAGACAGCTTGAGCATAAGGGCAGATATTAATATAATAGAATGGAATGGCCAGTGGATATGGGAAGGCCATGGGGATAAACAATATCACGTGAAGAAACTGAACTTTGAAAAAAAGATAATCTGATCTTATTGTCAAATAAAGGGGCTTTCATGAAAGAGAGAAGTCAGGTGCAAGAAAAACATTTCCAGGAAAATCAGGCTACTAAAAACATGCTGATGCCCAGGAATAGAGGAAGCCCCTGGGATGTCATTTATGAGCTAGATAACCTATTGCAACTCTCTAGGGCACTATGCCCTGATGTACTTTGGAGAGTGAAATGAGGGACAATCTGAAATGGCACTCCTGTGAATAGACTGAAGAAAAAGATATTAGGTAACTGAAGTAGACATTTTAAAATATATGCAGCGGTTGTCTAACGTCCAACCACTCAAAACGCCTTTCCTTATCTGCAATTGAGTCAACATCACTATTCCTAATATCCTTCAGCTGCCACATTTGCATACCCTCTCTTGTTATAAATCACTAAATTATAAACTTCGAGGGAAGGCAGGTACCAAGTCTCTTGCACACTAAAATACCCCACGTACTGGCTGTCACAGAACTGATGTCCATTAAATAAATGAGAGTAAGAATAATGGCTTCTAATACCTACTGATTAAAACTAAAAAAATAATTCAGCTGTTTCTATCCCTTTGGTATTCTATCTGTATGTCTTGCATGATATGCTTATATGTCAATATGTTGTTTGATTTCTTGTAACAAAGTTAGAGCAGGCAACTGAGATGCTACAGGGCAAAGTCTGGGTTGAAAATCAACTGCAATGAGAAAGAAGCAAGAAATTGATAATTATATCTCGATTGGGGTCCACTACGGGTTGAAAATCACATATATACAGAGAGAAGACATAGTTAGAGAAGTGCTCAATATAAATTGTATTAAAAATTATGGTCAACTCCAGTTCAGACTCAAAGTTGTCACTGAAGTTAATGAATGCTGCCTAACTACAGTGGAAAAAGAGATATATGTTCAGGATTTTGGGAAAACAATAGATTACGTAAAGATTGTTAACACACTTTTAACTTACTAAATGCTTAAATTACTAATTAAATGTGTATAATGGAAAAGCAAATTATCTTAGAAATTTTAATGTAGATAAATATAAATGTAGGAAAGAGGGAGAACAAGCCACTCTATTCAAGGCAGTGAGAGTTTCTTAAATATTATGAGCTTAGAAACGCATTGTTTCTGGAATAGTTTTTAACCATAGGGGAAGTTTGAAAATGTCAGTGTTTTGACATTGTCAGTGTTTCGACAGTGTTCTGCACAATCTGGAACTTTCAAAAATGACGTTTTATCCTCCTTCAGGGTCATCAAACTTTTCAAGCAGTTGTTCAAAATGGTAAATAAAAACAAAGCCATATGGGAAAGAAAATACATATGTTTTAGGTCAATATTATAATATGTGTACAATCTTTTGGGAACTTATGTAAATTTTGGAAAATTTTTGTGTTAATATATTTAAGCTGAGGACCATCTTTGAGGACAAAATTGAGCTCTATTCATAAAATTTTAAGGGGTTGCATTTCTCAGTTTAGGAAAATGTTTCTAATTACACATTTTAATTTGATTGTGGTAAAATGACTATTGCTGCATTCACCCCAAAACATAATATTTATACTAACACTAAATGCAAATGCTAAAACATATTAAAGATTTGCCATTCTGTGACATTTACTGTTATATCCCTCTGAGGCTCATTCTCTCATGCCCTCTCACTCTCTGTCTCGCTGAAAATATTGTGGAAGTTTTGTGAATGATTTTTAGGGTATTATTTAATACACTATTAGGATGCAAATGAATGTTAAATTGTAGCTGTACTCTGTTTCCCTGTTGCTACTAGATGTTGAGAAAAAGCAACAATAATTAAACTATTGCGATAGTGTGCACATCAATCAAATGGTAGTGATCAAATTTTGTAGTTGGAGGTTTGTAAATCACAATTTATGATTACTACAGGCCACTAGATCTACTTCACCAAATATGTTTTTGGGACAGCTCCTTTACGATCTGTGGGCTTTACCTCCTGAAGGTAAACTCATAAGAAGAAGCTTAGTGGGATGAACTACGACCCCCTACTGCTGCAGTTGATGTCAGGAGTGTAAATGGTAGCCCTCTTCTCTTCACTCCACTATTTGCTGTATAATACCCTCACCCTCAGCTATCACCTCAGCAGGAGCTCAATCAGTGATATTCTGAGCAGCACAGCGGTTGCTATTGGGACTCCTATCTGATTAAGCCTGCAGTAGACTACAGTCATTTGCCAGTACCCATCTATTTCTCATAGCGCCAGACTGGTGCATTAATTCAAGGTATGAAAAGTACCAGCATCCTTGCATATGTTACAGAAAGTAGAAGAAAAACATTTATCCATTATCTTGTATTAAAAAAAATCTTTATCAACATAGTTGGCATATTTCTTTTGCTATTTCAAGATTCTAGTACAAAATAATGAAACACATACTAAACATAGCTACACCTAGAAATACCATCATATTCCTTTATTCAATACACAGTATTTTCCCTCGCTCTTTTATTTTTCCTTTTGTGAAGCATGCTTCTTAAAAATTTCATTTTGAAATAATTATAAATTCAGAGGAAATTTCAAAATAGCACAAAATGTACATTTCTGATGGATGTACCCTTCATTTAGCTTTTTCTAATGGTTGCAGCTTATTATATAATAATAGTATTTCAATGTCAATAAATTCATACAGACACAAAACTTCTAACTATACAACAGTACTCATTCAATTTTCACCATTCTTATAAGAATTAATCCGTTTTTCTTTGTGCATTGTTCCATATAATTTTATCCCATATGTAGACAAATTTATGTAACCACCACTACAATTGATACAAAAGAAATCACACATACTATTTCTTTATTTTTGCAGAGCAACTCCTATCCATGTTCCCTGGACATCAGTACTTTGCTCTTCACCTCTATAGGTTTGTCTTTTGGAGAATGTTATATAAATGGAATTATGTGGTATATAACATTTTGAGATTATGTTTTTTCACTTAGCTTAATGACCTTGAGATCCATTCAGGTTGTTGCATGTATCAATAGTTCACTACTATTTTTTCTGTTGAGTAGTGTTCCATTGTGTAGGTGTATCAGAATTTTTTCATCTATTGATGAACCCATTGAAAGACATTTGGGAAGTTTCCAGTTTCTCTGATACTAAAAACAAAGCTGCCATAAACATTTGTATGTTGATGTTTGTGTGAATATAAGTCTTCTTTTCTCTGAAATAAATGCTCAAGAATGCCATTGCTGGTTCATATAAACAATTAGATGCTCAGTTTTATAGAAAATTGGCTTAAGATTATTTCCTGCCAGTAAACAATAAAACAGAACATGTTCATTCACAGTATTTTGTAACTGTATTAGTCTTTTTATGGCTTCCATAAGAAAAAAAATACCAAAAACTTAGTAGCTTAAAACAACACAAATTTCTTATCTTACAGTTCTGTAGGTCAGAAGTCTAACATGGGTCTCACCGGGTTAATCTTGAGATGTCAACGCGGCTGTATTCCTCTCTGGAAGCTCTAGGAGATCCTTTATCCTTGCTTTTTTCAGTTTCTAAGAGGGTGCCCTCATATTTTGGCTAGTGTTCCTCTTCCTCCTTCTTCAAAGACAGCAAAATCTCATCTCTTGGATTTTTCTTCTTTCATCACATTTCCCTCTCTAATCCAGCCGTTAAGGATTCAATGTTTCTCCCCTTTTAGGTACAAACATGATTAGATTGCACCCATCCAGATAAAACAGGATAATCACCCCATTTCAGGTCTATATGCTTAATCACATCAAACAAGTCCCTTTTCTATGTAAGGCAACAAATTTACAGGCTCTAGAGATCAGGGAACAAGCATTGTTGAGGGCCATTATGATACCTACTATTATCTTATCTTATAATTTGGGGGGGAACCATTTTATTAGGTAAATAGTAATATCTCAATTGTAGTTTTTGAAATGCATTTCTTAAAGGGCTACTGATGTTGAATATATTTTAATGTGCTTATTTCACATCTGTATAACCTCTTTTCTTTATAAATTACACAGCCTCAGGTATACCTTTATAGAAACACAAATGAACTAAGACATTCCTGTAACTGTAAAGACATAAATGTCAGACATTTTATATTATATTATCGTATAAAACCTTCAGACTATTTTTTCCTCTCTATCTTCTCTTTCTTGTTCAGATTGGATAATTCTTATTGATCTGGTTGTTTTGTTTGTTTGTTTGTTTGTTTGTTTACTGATGTTTTTCCTGTGCTATCTCAAATATTCTATTGATTTGTACAGTGAGGGTTTTTTTAGACAACTTTATTGAAGTATAATTTACATACTTTGCAATTACCCCATTTTAAGTGTACAATTAAATGATTATTAGTAAATTTACCAAGTTGTACAGATATTCACATATCAGTTTTAGAGGATTTCCTTCCCCCTATTGAAACCCCTAATTACCATCTCCAACTACATTTCAAGCATGCCCCTCCCCTCCACAATGCTCACCGCATCCCTCTAATGTGGGTCTACCCCCCCCCAAATCCCTGGTGAACACCACCATCATTTGAGCACCATAGTGTTCATCAGTCAGTACCAATTTGATGGCGAGTACATGTGGAGCCCATTCTTCCGAACTTGTGTCACCTCACTTCGAATAATGGGCTCAAACTCAATCCGGGATAATATAAGTGGTGCTAGCTCACTGTCGTCCCATTCTGTAGGTTGTCTATTTGCTTTGTACAGTGAGTTTTTAATTTTGGTCATTGTGTTTTTAGTTCTTAATTAGTTTTCATAACTCCTATTTTTTGTTGAACTTTTTATGTTTTAATTTATTTCAACTGTGTTTGTAATTGCATGTTAAAACATAAATAGCAAGCCTTGTTTGAAATAACCACTCTGAATGCCAGAGTTGTTTGCAATCTAAATACTATACATATCTATTAATTAAAGTGCATGTTCATAAAAATTTATTGGTGTTTACTCTTTAATGTGAGAACTATTAGAATCATGGAGTGGAATAAAAACTATATTTTCCTATATAGTTATTTCAGGCATAATTATATTATGAAGCTTTGTATATATAAATAGTAAGATTCTAGTGTACAAGTTTAAAGAGTCATTCAGAATTGGTAAAGTAAAAAATGTAAATAAGGGTTTTTATATAATTGCATGTGCAAACTTTTTCAGAGGTCATATTAATAACTGTAGAAAATACATTGTAATGGTTATGCAATAAGTAAAATGTGCTTTGGTTACAAACCTCACAGTAATTTTTTTAAAAATTAATTTAAATTTTATTCTGTTGATAATCAGTTCTCTATATTAATTTTTACTTGAAAATTCATTTTTCTTATCTCTTTTTTATCATCTTCTTCCTTCTCTCCCCCCCCTTTACTCTGCTATCTGAGATTAGCTTAGGGAAGAATATATTATACTTCGTTTCTTTGTAAATATGCAGAGAATTACTGTTGATTGTCTATAGTAATGAAAATAGATCTCTATTGAATGGAAAACTATATACTTCATATTTTTATTTTAAGTGCCAATAATAAACCTCTCTTTAATGCACTAGTTTAGGATTTGGTTTTAAAAATATTTTTCGCTCACTAACATGCTGATAATATATGGGCAACTTTTTAAATTTTAAAGAATTTTATCCCTTTATGTAATTTTTATATACTTTATCCCATTAAAAACTATATTATCTCATGTGGAAGTATTTGCTTTTAAATTTTACACATAGTTCATAGAAGAATAATTGTAATGATCATGTGCAAATAAAATATCATCCCTGTTGACTCTTTTAAATCACATCTCTCTTTTTTTCTGATTGAAATAGTATTTATGGTAACATTTTATATGAAAAGAAGGTGCCTCTTGTAAATGAAGAAACTTCCTAAATGAGCAAAAATTTAGCCTTCTTTTCAAGAACAAATTTTGCAAGACTTTTTTAAATTTATTTTTTATTGTGGCTACCAGGCAGTTGGCTATATGTGGAAATAAAAATAAATAAATAAATAAAGAAGGATAAAAGGCCAGGTGTTAATTTTGTTGCGTTTCATTAATTAGTAGTGATTGGCTTCTAGCTACAATTAACCATTAAACCTAAATTAAAGAGGACATATCTGGCAAGTATTTTTCCTTGAGCATGTTAGGTTCAAAATAAAATGGCCATTAGTTCACTGCTGATGACAAGATATTTCACTATAGCTATTAGGCATGCTGAAGCTTTTGCAAATTCTTAAATGTATTTTTTATTGCTACTTTGGGATGAAATACTTACTTTGGTAAAAATATCATAGTATCTGTTCTATTATTAGTTTCAACTCAGTCAATATATTTGGGTGTTACGATTACTAAATTTTCCTAAATGTGTGGGTATATATCATTTTTATAGCAAAATCTACAGAACCACATTATCTTCAGTATTTATTCAATTTTCAAAACTATTCATATGTGCCAACCAACATACTTATAGAAATAATAACTTCAGAAGTTTTAAAACCCCAGCGACACACAACGTTTTGTAGTGCCAGTCTTTCATTTATCTTCCTCAAATTGGCTTTCAATGTACATCCTTCATAAACTTCTTGCTATATTAGAACTTTTATTTAAGAAGGACAAATCCATAGTATCTTTGGTTCTCTCTCTCTTTCTCTCTCTGTGTCAATATAGCTGCATCGTTGAGCTTTTCTCTGAGTTTCTCTCAGTCTTTATGAATATTTGTTTGCCTTTTTTTTCTCTACATCGAGATACTCAAAGTATATTCCTAGATCTTTAAGGGTAAATTCACCCTAATCTTGAAAGCAAATTAATTTATAAGATGCATTGCATTTTTCAGCAAGAATTTGTCTATAACTTTGCACTCTTAAAGTCAATGACATTTGCTACTTAAAATCAATCTGCAGAATACACACTGACTTTGCATGAAAATACTAATGAGTAAATCCTCTCAAGTAAAGAGTTTTGCTGTCCTCTGGTTTCATTATATGTCAAGTTGCTTTTAATAGAAATGGGTTCATGTTTAAAAATTGTGAAGATAACCATTAATTTGTTTGTAACCTTGTGCTTAGTAAATTGTTTGAGGTAAATTATAATTTACCCAGCTATAACATAATCCTTTCTAAATTGGTGTTATTGACTATATGGAGTAGAAGAATAACAAATCAATCATTTTTGAGTTTTAGATATTGAAACTGTCAACTGTCAATTGATGTGACAAGACTAATTAAAAAATTATTTTAACATTTTCTATATTTGAAATTCAATTTATTATTATGCCCTAATTCCTTTAAATTATTTTATTTAACATACTATTTATAGCAATAATATTAAATCAATATAACTATATCTTTCTCTAATTAGCATATTTCTTTTCATCATTAATTTGGAGTAAGTGAGAATAGAACTTGACTTGAATACTGCACTCCATTGATTCACTGCTCCGGTTTATATAACACTCATAGAAATTAAATAATGAAAATATATAGTGTGTGTAGTATAGAGAGATATGATTCAAACAGACAAAATATGTAGTGCTTATATATTGAAAATCTCAAAATTGTTAAGAGTTAGTTCCTTCAAAATGATCCAAAGATTCAATATAGTATCAATCAAAATTCTGGCAGTCTTCTTGGTAGAAATAAATAAATTTATCCTAAAATTTCTATGGAAATCCATACAAAATAAAATAGCCACAATAACTTTGTAAAAGAAGAGACTGCTTGGTTTAAAGATTAATACTAAAGTTACATTAATCAAGACATTGTAGTATTAGCTTAAAAATAGACAAGTATATCAATGGAACAGGGTAAAAATTACAGAAATAGTTTCATGCATCTACTGAGACATGATTTTAACCAAGATGAAATGGCAATGCAGTGGGAAAAGGATAAAAATGTAAATGGACAGTGCTGGAAAAATCAGATATCAATACAATAAATTTGCAAAAATTCCAGGTAGATCACATAAACCCTAGTACTATAATACTTTTAGAAGAAAACATAAGAGGATTTCTTTGTGGCATTGGATTATGGGAATTTTTAAAGACACAGAGAGCATCTTTTACTATTTTTTCCCCAGGCTGTTCCCTCTGTTACAGAAACATTCCACATTCATAAGAAAAAAAAAAAAAGAATAATTAGAAAAAATTTCCTCTTAAAAGAGGAAAACACAGGAGGAGGCACAAATGTACCATAATTACAGCAAATAGGTAATGCAAAAGTAGATAGCATATTAGTAAATCCAAATACATTTTTATATATAAAGGTCTTTATTAGAATTTCATAATTTAAAACTGAATCTTTTAGCAACTCTTTATTGATCATTAAACCCTAAGAAGTCATTGGATCCAATTCAGTGGCAAGTCGTTAGATAATTCTAAATGTAATTATAATAAACCACCAGCATCACAGTGTTTAGCGACTACTTCACATCCTCAGTAGAGCTATCAAGGACTGAATGAGCATTAAAACTGAATAACACAGTAACTCCTAGAATTGGTCCCTCAGGTTTCGGGTTGACTGAGCTTTAAATTGCCTGCATTCTATTGACTATTCAATTCTCTCAGTCAATTGATAAATAAAATACTTTAGTCATCAGAGTTGTTAAGCCACTTTCATGACACTTGCTTTTCTTGAAACATTACATTAGCTCGTTTTGTTTTTTGAATTTAAGATTCAGGCCAAGTCAAATGGGGCTTATGTCATTACAAATTGTCAGGCATGACTTCTCTTGGGAAATTTAAGGATTTGTGTGGAATGAACAGCCATTTCTAAAATCAACAGGGAACAATATGATTTATTTGGCATTTTGAAATATTTATTTTCTATGGAATATAATCATATCAAAGTAAAATATTTAAATGTTGCTATTTTATGAATATCAGTAATTAGTTGAATCTACTCTGATAGGGCTATATCTTTCTAATGACCCCAAACGAGTGTATTTATGTCATATTTATATTTAATATAGATGATTTAATTGTTTTAACATGCACTAATGGATTTTTTAGTTTATGCATTTTTCTACTCCACCCACCAGTAATTTAACTTTAAAGAATCTACAAATTAAAATGAAAAATAAACATAATCAATATAGTTCAATATCTCTATGCTGTTTGTATGTAACACTTTTAGATGATAAAAGAAATATGTAAACATTGTAAAAATTTGGGAAATTTCAGAAGGAAAAATAGCACATAATCCCAACCTCCAAATTTCATATAATCCAAGTTCTAGACCACCCTTTCTAATGGCCTGCTCTAGGTTTGGTTTTCAATTTGTTTTGCCATCTCCCACAATCACATAAAGCAAGTACTTGCAAGAAATATCTTCATATGTACTGCCTACAGGTTCTGTTTCTCTTGTATTAAATAAAATCCTGACTGAGACATGAATTATATGACTGTACAATATAATAGTTGACCTAGAGTTGTAAAGTAGGTTTTTAGTTAATCTATATTCACCTTCAAATAACGCTATACCACTTCACATATTTTGCAAGTACCTTATCTTATATAATTTCTAATTCATTCCTGCATAACTTATGGCATTTCTGTCATTCATATCACATGCCTACATGCTACAATCATTCAATGCTTTGTTACTGTTATAACATTAATGACTCCCCTGAGAGAGTCTTTGTCTTACAAATATTTCCATTGTAATCCACTGTTATTATATTAGGGAGTCCCATTGTTGTAGTGTTACAGTGAAGTAAATGGTTTGCTATTCTACTGTTAAATCTTGATCTTTAGTTGGTTTGTTTCCCTGGGCTGTGAACTTTACAAGTGTTTATTAGCCATCTTTATTCCCTTAAGTTAGACATGACGGCTTGAGTAGATTGGAGTTGAAAAAAAATGCTTTTCTCTCTACTGGGATAAGGCTCTGGGTAAGTCTTTCCCACTGGAGTATAAACCTTTATGAAGGAGGTTCTGGGTGTTTTTCACAATGATTACTCTTCCCCTGTGTCTGTCAGAGTGAGCCCTGAGTCACCTTTCTTGATTCTTCACCATGAGAACCTATTGGAGTCCTTTATGGTAAATCCCACAAAATTGTGGGGCTTTCCCAAGACTGCAGGGCCCAAGATGTTTCTTATTCTCATCCTATTTCATGCTCAGCCTGCAGTGATTCATCAGAATTTCCATTTTAGTGCTCTTTTCAGTTTATGGCTTCCACAGCTTCTTCTCCAGGTAAATAGATCTCAGTTGTGATTCTCTGGATCCTCCCATTTCTCCAGTTTGGGGAATAATGGTTTGCCCTGCAATCTCAGTTCTCTTATAGACCAAAAAAGTTGTTAATTTTTTTCAGTGTTTTCTTGTGGAAAGAATATGAGTGATGACTTACAAAATTTTTACATATGGACCAGAAACCAGGAGTCTTTTATTATCTTTTTAATGGCTTCAGGATATTTTATGGTATCCCATTACATGCCTGATATTATTAATTTAAGTTTTCTTTGTTTTAGTCTTTATCTAAACTTACTATAGATTTATCAATTTCATTGATGTTATTGAAGAACAATCTTTTACTTTCAATTTCTCTACTGTTTTCCTGATTCCAATTTCATTGATATTTGTTCTTTATTATTTCCTTCCTTCAACTTGCTTTGTGTTTATTTTGTTTTTCTTCTTCTAGTTTCTTGAGGTAGGAACTTAGATCATTGAGATTCTATTAATTGCTATAAATAACCCTCAACATTGCTTTATTTCTATTCCACAAACTTTGTTGCATTTTCATTTTTGTCCGGTTTTACGTATTTTTTATCAAGTCTAGAGATTTTCCTGTTGTCTTTTTGGTATTGATTTTGTAAACTTAAATAATAAATAACTGGAAATGAGAGTCAAACTTAATTGACATTTATTAAGTTAAGATTTTAAGGATGCACTCAGGAAAAGCACAGTCCACAAGTATTTACTGTGGACTGGGCTCTCCATAGAAGAGGTTGAGAACTTTGCATTTAAAGGAAAAAGGGAATGTATAGGAAAAAGGGATGGGTAAAGGAGGTGAGCAGTGAGACAATTGATGATATTCTTGTGAAGTTCTATTTGGTGTTCAGTAAATCTACATAAAATAAGATGAACATTCCAAAAGGGGTAGAGGAAATAGTCAAATGTTGTGATTGTCTCAGGGTTGATAGAAGAGTGATCATTTCTCTTCCTTGGTTTGTATCTGTGGAGATAAACATGTATTCAACATTTAAGAGTTTATTTAGGCTACAATCTTAAGGTAGTAATAGACATGCACTCAATTTACAGGGGCTATCTATTTTGATAGGGTTCTTTTTTTAGGGTTGAAGAAAATAAAAATTATCTTAACCCCAAATACTTTTTTTTGACATATTTTGAAATGGCTGCAAGCAAATAGGAATAATGATATAAGGCTGTCTAGGGAAAAAGAGAGACATTAAACAGTTATAAAATAGTTAATCCATGTAGGGAGGCTGGGGGAGAAATTTGCATCTGTAAAGAATCTCTGTTAAATGCAGCCAGGCCCTGCCTATTTGATCTGAGACAAGTTTGCTGAGTCTGACATCCTAGAAGTTCTAAAAAAACATTTCCCTGAGAGATATTATTGTAAAACTTATCTGTATAACAAGACCACCTTGCCAGCCAAGTCTCCTTTCTCCCTCCTATACCTGTCCACCAAAACAAACAAACAAAAAAACCCTGTTCAATCATTTTCTAAGCCCCTTCATTTCTTAAAAGAGGATGCCTATACCTCACTAGGAAGAGGATGGCAGTGTTTATGTAAATCAGTTTTCAGGTTCAGTCTTCCCTTTTGGTGTAATGAATTTTGGGGTTTCTGTGATTTTTATTTTTTCTTTATATTTTTCACTTATGTCGAATTATTGTCAGAGATTTAAAAGTGTAACAGAGGGAATGGCCTGAAAAAACAAACAAATTAACAGCAAGAAGATGTTTTCTGTTTCTTTAAAACTTTCCCCATTCTTTCTGGGGACAGAAGTCTGCATCCCTGCCTCAGGCCTGGGGAATGTCTTGTTCTTAGCGTCACAGGAGATAACTCAGCCATCCTAGGGCCTGGCACTGGCCTCCAAGGTGGGTGGAGGTCACAGGCTTTGTCTTTGGCAGAAATGGGACAACCAGAATAGTTATCACAGTAGTCTAGAACTGAGAGTCCTCCCTTTAAAAGTTCTGTATCTTGTTTATGTTCAGGAAATTTGGATTTTTTGAGATGAGAGTCTACCATTTTCCTCTTTTGCTGACAAAGTAATGAACTACTCTTTCCTTCTCCTCAAACCATTTGTTTTTATTCTTCTGATGTGGCCTCGAGGACAAGTGCCAAGCTTTTGGTAACAAGAGAAAATACTTTTTGTGACTAATTATTTAAAACTCATAAGTTTTGTTTTATGACCCAGGATATGATCTATCTTGGTCAATGTTCATTCCATAGACATTTGCAAAAAATAGGGGGAGTGTTCCATAAATGTCACTTTATTTCTATTGGTTGATGGTATAATTTATTTCAAACATACTATTACTGAATTTCTATTTAGCAATTCTATCTGTTGTTCAGAGTAGGATGTTGAAATCTCCAACTAAAATTTTTGTCTCTTTTTCCTTTCAGCTTTATTTCTTTTTCTTCATTTATTTTGAAACCCTGTTGTTTGGTACCTACAGCCTTAGAATTGCTCTCTCTTCTTGGTGGATTAATTATTTTATAATTGTTTAATGTCTCTCTTTTTCTTTAGTAATATTCTTTGCTTTGAAGCCTAATATTTTATATTTATATTTAGTCTAATATTTTATCTATCATTAATTTGCATAATATACATATTATCTAACATTTTACTTTCAAACCACATCTCTATATTTGACATGACTTTCTTGTAACTAGAGACTTTGACTCATTTTAAAAAATCTGCTCTGTCGATCTGTCTTTTAATTGGTGCACTTATGTACATACAAATAAATTATTTATAGCTTAGGGTTTACATCTGCCATTTTATTATTTTCTTGCTGATTCTTTCATCTATTGCTCATTACCCTGTTTCTTTTTTCTTGAAATCTTTTGGAATACTTGAACACATTTTAGCATTTAGTTTTAATCAATTTATTTATTTTTAGTATGTCACTTGGTATATTTTGCCCAGTGATTGTTCCAGGTATAACCATGTGCAGATTTAACTTATGACAACCTACTTGCTTTCTATGTTCAAGTGAAGTGCTAAAACCTTATTTTCATTTTTGTTTTGTTTTTACTTTTCTCACTTTAAAAATATAATTGTCAAATAATTCCTCAACACACATTGAGTACATGTCAGATAGTGAAGGAGCTCAAGAAATTTCACCCCAAAATATGACTCCTTGGTATAAAGAGTAGTTTGAATTAAAGGTCTTTAGAGATCAACAGGCTCTTAGAAGGGGCTTTTCCTCTATCTGCATAACCAGAAGGACCCTCCAATAGAATAATTGGTATTTTTTCCTCTCCCTGTTATCTCAATATATTGCAGGAAAGAAGATCAAGAATGCAACAAGATCTGGCCCAAATCATTTTAAACATAATACCTGTCTATCAGGCTAACTTACAAGTCAATTTGTTTCCCTAAGCCATACAGTCTTCCAAGTATCTATTCATGCTCCCTATCAGCCATTTATTGACCCTTAACAGAATTACCTATGTTCCTCATCTCCCCTTCCCCTCTAAAAAGAGAATACAAAAACTTCTGGAACCCCCTGGGATGTCGGATAATCACTTTTTGATTGTTCCTCAGCACACAGTAAATAAACTTCTTTCTCTTATTAATCTGCCTTAATTGTGAGTTGATCTTTCAGTGAACTTTTGGGAGAAAGAAGCTTTCTTCACCCCCACAATAGTATTGTAGCTTTTGCTTCAATCATGAAATATGATTATAGAATATCATAAGGCGGCCCATCTGTCATGTTTACATTCTCTTTTACCTGTTTTATTGCTCTTTCCTTTGTGGAGTTTTTCACCTTAATCCATCATCATTTTTTTTTATGTTTGTTTAGCTTCATATAGCCATTTTAAAGATAGTTCTACCAGTAACAGACTCAATTCTCTTATTTTTCCACTGTCTGATAATATCTTTATTTTCTTTTCATTGCCGAAGGATAGTTTCACTGGATATGAGATTTTGAATTGACAGGTCTTTTTTCCTTTCAGCACTGGAAATATTATGTCACTTCCTTCTGACCTCCTTTGTCTATGTATCTGCTGTAATTCAATTTGGTATTACATTATGAGCAATGAGTCATTTCTCACTCTCTTTAAAAAAAGGTTTTCTGTGTTTTGTTTTTAGATGCTTCATTATGATGTGATTTATTATGCATATGTTTGGGCTTATTTTTTATGGGAACATGATCCATTTATGAAATTTATTCAGCTTCTTGAATTCGTAAGTTTATGTCTTTCACTAAATTTAGGAAGTCTTCAGCCATTATTTCATTGAATACTTTTTTAGTCCTGTATTCTTTCTCCCTCCCTCTGGGAATATTGGTGATAAGAATGTTAGATCTTTTGTTATTGCCCTATAGATCTCTGAGGCTCTACTCATTAGTTACATTTTTAAAATCTATTTTCTACCTTTTTTTTTCAGATGAAGTGAATTATATTAATCTGTCATCAAACTTAGGGATTCTACCTTTGTCATTTCCATTCTACTATCAAGACAACGTAGCAAGGGGCTTTCTTCTTTAATATTAATTATTGTTATTTTTCAGGTCCATAGCTTTTATGTAGTTATTTAATTTTTAAAACAAAATGCTTATACTGAGATAATTACAGACTCACATGCACTCATAAGAAACACTGCAGAGATATCTCATGTATTCTTTACCCAGGTTTCTACAATGTTTAAACCTTGCAGAACTATGGTGCACTATACAGTCGGGATGGAATACTATTCCTCCATAAGAAAGAATAAAATCCTGCCATTGGCAACAATATAGGTGAGCCTGGAAGACATTATATTAGGTGGAATAAGCCATCCACAGAAAGACTCACTCAAATCAAAACAGTTGTAGAAGTAGAGAGTAGAATGGTGGTTACCAGAGGCTGAGGAAGTTAGAGAGAAAAAGAAGCTGCGAGTTGTATTTTTGAAAAATGTAAAGGGAGTAGATGTTATATGCTCTCACCACAAAAAAAGAAAACATGATAACTATGAGAGATAATACATTTGTAAATTAGCTAAATCTAATCATGCCAGAATGTATATGCACTTTGAAACACCATGTTGTTCAAATAGAACCATATGTTTGTCGATTTAAAAACCAATAAATGTTTAAACAATTTTAAAAAGAAATTTCCACAAATGATGCTAAAGCGATTTGACATCAATAAGAAAAAAAAGCCTCAACCTTACCCTTTATACAAAAATAAACTCAAAATGTACAAACATTAAGTGTCAAATGTAAAAATTAAAATCATTTTTTAAAAAGAAAGGAAACCTTTGGGTCTCAAGATTGCAAAGATTTCTTAAACTTGATGCCAAAAATTACAATTCATAAAATGAAAAAATAGTGTACTTTATCAAAATTAACTATTTTTGCTCTGCAAAAGATCTATTGAGAATATAAAAAGAAAAGTTCAGAATGGGAGAAAAGTTTGCAAACCACATATCCAAGAAGGGAAGAATATACAAAAAACACTCAGATTTCAATAGCTAATGTGGAGAGGAAGCAATCTAAAGGAAATGGGTAAAAAAGACATTACAACAAGTCTTTAATGCATTTAGAGTTGCTTTTGGGGTATGGTGAAATATCTTCATGCGAGTATCTAGTTTTCTTAACATTATTTATTGTCATGTCCTGATTGCATTCTTGGCACCTTTGTTTAAAATAAGTTGGCTGTAGATGTATGGATTTATTTCTGGACTCTCTATTCTGTTCCATTAGTCTCTGTGTCCATTTTTATGACAATTTCATGCTGTTTGGTTTTCTAGGTTTCTAAAGCCTTTTATTACACTTTGAGGTCAGGTGATGTGATGCCTACAGCTTTGTTTTTTTTGCTCAAGATGACTTTGTCTATTGGGGGTCTTCTGTGGTTCCATATAGATTTTAGGATTTTTGTTTTCTACCTTTGTAAAGAATGTCATTGGGACTTTTGATAGTGATTGCATTGAATACATAGATCAGTTTGGTAATATAGACATTATAAAAATATTATTTATTCTAATCCATGAACACAAAATATCTTTCCATTTGTTTGTGTCTCCTTCAATTTCTTTCACAAATGTTTTACAGTTTTCATTGCAGAGATTTTTTGCCTTCTTGGTTAAATTTATTCCTAAGTATTTTTTTGTTGTTGCTCTATTGTAAATGGGATTTTTAAAAACTTCTTTTTGAGATAGTTTGCTATTAGCATATAGAAGTGCTACTGATTTCTATATGTTGATTCTGTAACCCTCAACTTTAATGAATCTATTTGTTCTCAAAGCCTTTTAAAGGAGTGTTTAGGGTTAGGATTTTCTGTATATGAAACCATGTTGCTAGAAAACAGGGAAAATTTAACTTCCTCCTTTCCAATGTGGATGCCTTTTACTCCTTTCTCTTGCTTAATTGCTAATCACCTAATTGCTATGGCTAAGACTTCTAGTACTGTGTTAAATAGGAATTGTAAAAGTGGGTATCCTTATCTTGTTCCAGATTTTAGAAGGAAAGCTTTCAACTTTTCATCATTCAGTATTATATTAGCTATGGGTTTGTCATATATGGCCTTAATTGTTTGAGGCACATTTCTTCTATACCTAATTTATTGAAAGTTTTTATTATGAAGGTTGAATTTTGTCAAATGTTTTTACTGTATGTATTGAAATGATCATATAGTTTTTATCCTTCATTCTTGTTAATATGATATATTAAATTTATTGTTTTATACATGTTAAATAATGCTTGACTCCTTGGGATAAATTATACTTGATGATTCTCACTGATATTTTAAATGTATTGTTGAATTTGGCTTGCTAGTATTATTTTGTGTGTGTCTGTGTATTTTTGCATCTATGTTTATCAGGGATATTTGCCTGTAGTTTTCTTTTTTGTTGCATCTTTAGAATTCCTTGCTTTTCAGTTTTTTGAATAGTTTGAAAATAAGTGGTATTAGTCTTTTTAAAGTGTGTGGTAGAATTCAGCAGTGAAGACATCAACTCTTGAGCTTTTCTTTGATGGGAGAATTTTTATTACTGATTCAATCTCCTTACTTATTATTTGCCTGTTCAGATTTCCTATTTCTTCATACTTCAATCTTGGTAAGTTTTATATGTCAAGGAATTTATCTATTTCTTTTACATTTTCCAATTTGTTGATGTATAATTGTTCATGGTAGTTTCTTATGATCTTTTATACTTCTGTGATATCAGTTGTAGTATTTCCCATTTCATCTCTTATTTTATATGTTTTTATCCTCTCTTTTTTTCCCCATTAGTCTATTAAAGGTTTGTCAATTTTGTTTGTCTTTTCAAAAAAACCACTCAGCCCTTCCTAATGGAGATAGAGATGGGGCTACATTTTTATTCAGGGGTGTTTTACTGTTATTTTCTTGAGATTTCTGTCTTTCTGAGCTGTTCCTTTGCTGTTTGTTGGCTACAGAAGGCAGGCTTTTGTTGGAGCTTTGCTGTTTACACCTGTTGGCATTTCATGTTGCTGGATACTCCAGGACCTAGTTTGATATATATGTAACAATAAGAAAATACCAGAACTCTCCACCATTTTGTTTTTTAGGTCACACAGGTCCTATACAATCTGCTTGCTTCTGTCTGATGTTCAAAATTTTCATATGCTGGTTTTATATACAATTTTTACAGTTCATTATACTTAGGGGAGAAATTTTAAAAAGTACTATTACTCCATTTTACTGGAAGTGGAAGTCCCTTGTTTGTTTCTTCTTTTTAACATCTTTTACTTTGGTGCAATTTTGTATTTTTTTATTTGGTTCAAGAAAACATGCAATTAATTGTTGAAGCATTTTTATGATGCCCGATTTAAAAGCCTTCTCAAATAATACCCATATCATGTTGTCATCAGTATTCGTGTCAGTTTAGTGTCTTTCTCCTTCAAAATGAGGCATTTCTGTTTCTTCATGTAATGGTTGATTTTCATGTACACCTTGGACATTTTCATTGTTATGTTGGGAGAATCTTGACCTTATCAAGTCATTTATTTTAACAGACTGTCACCTGTTTAGGTTTAGGATGTAGGTTACAGCCAGTTTTGTTGCTATTTCAATGACTGTTTAGTTTTCTTCCTTTGACAGTGTTATTCTTCTCTGCTTCATTTGTTTCAAGTTCCTGGGGTACCTGTTCAATCACTGATAATGTCATCTACTGAGACAGGAAGAACTTCCATGAGCCTCCTGTTGACATTGGGCATCCTTTAGAGGGAAGCTGTCAGAAGCCACTGAGCATGTGTGTTTCATGACAAGGGGGTAAAGAGCAGGTTGATGCAGGATTTTACTGCTGCTACAGATCTGAGAAGACTGCGATATCTCCCAGTAATCTAGTTGTAGGCAGAGGCTGGAAACACCCACTAACATTTTGCTGCTACAGCTGTTTATAAATTAATCTACCCACTGGGTCTGGATTACCGAGTTTGGTCTGGTATGGTCAAGGCTTCACTGTGACTTTTGCTGCTGGCAGGTCAGATTTCCTAGGAGTGCCCTGAATGCTCAGCAGGGACAAAGATGAATTCAGTATTTGATGTTACTGCTGCTACCGACGGATCAAACTATAAACAGTGGCCAGGTTTTGAGTCAGAATTGGAAATCTCCACTAAGTCTCTGCTTCACGTTTGTTTTCCAGGTACTTTAGCAGAAATAATAGGTTAGTCTTATTTGTTTGCTTGTTTGTTTCATTGTTATTATTCTTTTGCTTATGCCAATGGTGGTTTGATGTTGCATTCTCTAGTCCAGGGGTATGTGGGAATGTTACGGTGGAAAATCCTGGCAGGTGCTCACAGCGTGGGTGGAGAAAGATTTCTCATGCTGAGATTAAGATATAAAAGCAAGAATTTATTTTATCATTTAGAAGGACAGAGAGAGAGACGGGGAGAAAAAAATGTGAGGAGCAGGGGAGACAGCAGAAGGATGGCGTAGCAACCCAAAGAAAGAGAAGGGAGATTCCAGCAGTGAGACCAGGTGCCTTGCTGCTTTTATAGGGACAAATAAAAACAGTAATTGTTGTGGAATAATTAGCGGGCAGTCACGGGAAGTCAAATTGTCCGTCTTTCTTGTTTCTTCTGTTCCTGGAGACTTGGTTATCTCTGAGATACAGTCATGCCTATCACAGGGGATGTGATTTTTGCCCCTGAGATATGGTTTGGGGCAGGAAATGAAGGCCTGGAGTTTACCCCTCTGCAGTCTGGTCTGGGAGCTTCTCAGCAACTTTAGGCTATAGACACCAATTCTAAAGGCTGTGAGCTGGTGAATGTAAAGAGAAAGATGTACATTTCCTTTCTTTTGGCCTTTTTTTTTTTTTTTGGATATTTGTGAAAACAGAGTCCCTGCAGGGTACCTTCTAGTTTGGGACAGAAACAGCAAAGAATAGGGAGAGCTCAAGATTGATTTTTAACTGTTATTAGAAAATTGGGAGATTCAAGGCCATCCTAACAGGAGATAAAAAGCAAACCCATGCTGTAGTTCCTTGATTCCTGAGGTCCAAGCCTGTCTGGCAGCTTGCAGAGTTTGTTTTTTTAAATCCATTTAGTAATTCCATTTTTATTCAGTTGTATTTAGGAGAGATGCATAGGGAAAAGTAAGTCTACATCATGTTTAGTAACTAAAGTAGACAAAAATATATTGTGATAATCTTTTGGGGCAATATCCCTTTTTTTCGTGTAAAATATTTAATTGAATTTATGGCAATGCTCTTTTCTTCTAGATCTGCCATTTATTTCTTTTTTTCCCTCTTCTTTTTTTTTTCCCCCATCACCTCCTCCCCCCTCCCAACTGCCAAACGCCCAATAAATGTTATTCCTATATGTCCACTTAGGTGATCAGTTAATACCAATTTGCTGGTGAGTACATGTGGTGCTTATTTTTCCATTCTTGGGATACTTCACTTAGTAGAATAGGTTCCAGCTCTATCCAGGAAAATACAAGAGGTGCTATATCACTGTTGTTTCTTATAGCTGAATAGTACTCCATGGTATACATATACAACTTTTTATTAATCCACTCAGGTATTGATGGGCACTTGGGTTGTTTCCACATCTTTGCAATTGAGAATTGTGCTGCTATAAACATTCAAGTGCAGGTGTCTGTTTTGTAGTGTCTTTTGTTCTTTTGGGTAGATGCCCAGTAATGGGATTGCTGGATCAAATAAATAGTAGATCTACTTGTATCATTTTAAGGTATTTCCATATTGCTTTCCACAGAGGTTGAACTAGTTTTATAAATGGGCAAAGGAGATGAACAGAAACTTTTCCAAAGAAGACAGAATAATGGCCAGCAAATGTATAAAAAAATGTTCATCATCTCTAATTATTAGAGAAATGCAAATCAACACCACAATGAGATACCACCTAACTCCAGTGAGATTGGCCTCTATCAGAAAATTTCAGAACAACAAATGCTGGCGAGGATGTGGAGAGATAGGAACACTCTTACATTGCTGGTGGGACTGAAAATTGGTGCAACCTTTGTGGAAAAGAATTTGGAGATTTCTCAAAGAGCTAAAAATACAATTACCATTTGATCCAGCAATAGCATTATTAGGCATTTACCCCAAAGAGCATAAGTCATTCTATGGTAAAAACGTCTGCACCCGAATGTTTTTGGCAGCACAATTCAGTATCGCTAGGTCGTGGAAACAACCCAAGTGCCCATCAATTCATGAGTGGATTGTTAAAATCTGGTATATGTTCACAATGGAATATTACTCAATTTTAAGAAACGACAGTGAGCTAGCACCACTTATATTATGCTGGATTGAGCTTAAGTCCATTATTCGAAGTGAGGTGACACAAGACTGGAAGAATAGGCTCCACATGTACTCGCCATCAAATTGGTATTGACTGATTTTTCCCTCTTCTTGTTTCACATAGATTTTAATCCTTCCTATTTGAAGTTGATTATTTCATGTCGGTTATCAGAAACTCTGAAGAGTACTAATCTGCTAGCTTTTGTCCCCTCTGTATGAAACTATTATACTTGAAGCCAGCTGCCTTGGTTGAATTATGTCCTGTGCTATGCTAGGGGGCTCCTCCATATTTTAATCCCAATCCTTCAAGTTTTAAAGATAAGTTAACCACTTCATTAAAAAGACACAAAAATTTAAAGAACAATTATAATTTCTTTAACAAATTGTCTTACTCTTTGCAGACTATTATAAAAAAATATCATAGACCATGTGGCCTAAACAGCTGATATTTCTTATAGTTCTGGAAGCTGGGAAATCTGAGATCAGAGTGTCAGCTCTGATGAGGGCTCTCTTTCTGACTTGTAAATGGCTTTCTTCTTACTGTGTCTTCACATGGAATGCAGTGGGGAGAGAGAGAGTTCTCTTGTCTCTTCTTATAGAGGCTCTAATTCCATCATGGAGATTCCACCTCATGGACTATTTGCTTCCCAAATGTCTCATCTCCAAATACCATCACACTGGGGTTTAGGGCTTCAACATATTAATTTTGGAAGGACACAGTTTAGTCCACAGTATAGATTAACACATGCATTCCTCTATGCAATCTTCCTTTATTCAGTAGATTGATGACTGCCTCAAGATTTTATCTTTGATCTTTGAAAAATGAGATCAGAGAGAGAAAAGCAGAGAATTTGATTGGCCAGGAGTTAATGTTTGACCTACTACTACCTCTTCATCTGCAGTAGCAGCCTCTGTTCCAAGATAAATAAATCTGTTGTATCTTGGCCATTCAAGTCCTTTATTATTTGTTTTGCTTCAAACTAGGCAATTAAGTGAAGCACTTCGAGATTTTCTCCAAATAATTCTATCAATACTGCACTCTTATCACAAACTAGAAAAAAAAATTTAAGTTCCTGATGATGTCTTTTTAAAAAAAAAATATGGCAGTCTGACTTATCTCCTGTTATTTTAAATGTTTATGGTGTTTATTTAAACCTTTTCCTTTTCTGTAGATATATATTTCCATTTTTATGCATAGGATTCCATTTGTTATGTTAGGTATTAGGAAAATGTACATTTTGTGAACATGCATAAATAGTGCAATGTTGTATTCAACACTCACTTTCGAACAAGTATTTTTTGAGCTCTTTTGTGCTTATTATTAATCTATGGTATTAGAAGGATTTAAAAAACAAACAATTCTTTGAGAAAGAGCTACAATAACTAAGCAATTAAGATACATATTATAATTGCAGGCATTCCTAATCACTATTTAGGCTAGGAGGATAAATGACAATGGGGAAAGACACCTGCTTTAATGAGAATGAAGTAGAATTACCTCTCTGGAGAGGTGATAACTGAGTAGAAAGTAGGTAATGAGCTGATGAAGACTTTTTACAGGAGGATCTTAGGTACTAGTTATGGTGTGGGTAAAATCTCTGTGTTAGGAAAGAACATGACCAGTGCCAGGATCCATCTGAATATTGGTGTGGAGTAAGCCAGTGAAACAGTCAAGGGGGCTACAATATTAAATGTTGCCAAGGGCAGAGTACATAAAGCCACATAAACCACAGTAAAGATTTTGCTTTTATTTTACCTAAAATGCTTATTTTTGTTTATTTTTATCTTGTACCTTAGGTATTACACAGGTTGCATTAAAATATTTCTTGAAAAAAAGGCAGACCTTTAAAAATAGTTAAAGCACTAGTTAGGTCACTATCTAGGATATATAATGAGTCAATATTTACTTTTATATTTACCTGAACATAGGTAAGCTTTTTTTCACCAGATCGACTTTTCCACAAGGACAGTTAATGTCATATTCTAGAGGTAAGTACACTAGCTACATTTACAGTCATTACAGTAAAAGTAAGGTGTTTTGGATATCAATAAAAGAATAATCAAAACTTAATTATATTTTTATCATGAGTCAGATGCTGTAGTAGATGAAATAGAAAAAAGGTATGATTTTATCTGTGCAAAAATCTGTGCTATGTATACACATAGTATCCCTATTTCTAGGAGTAATATGTTTTAAACAGCTATGGAAAACAAATATGAATGCAAAATGATATATTAAAAAAAACGTTTAAAATGCATCTATGAACTAGCAAAGAAAGTATGGAGCATCTATCAAGGCCAAAATCTAAAAGAAAGCTATATTTCAGAGATATAAAATAGGCCATGAAGCTGACGTTCACCTTGAAGGCATTTGTCAAATTTAGTGAACTCATGAATAGTTTTTTTACAGTGTCTCAAGCCTTGAAGGCTAGCAGACAGAACCTAGGACCCATGCACGGTGGGAATACTAATAGGAAACTCTGAAATTCTGGTACCCAATGACTACTTCCTCATAAGTTTGAATTAATGCCTTCTGTAAACCCCTTGTATCCACTCACCCAACAATCATGGACTGCTAGAATTCTATCTTTGGCATTGACTGTGAAGTAAAAAAATAAATAGGAAAAATAATCTCATGTTAGAAATCTTCAACACCAACCAACTATAACAAGTGTTGTTACACTAAATTCATGTAATAAATGTGGTCCAGAATAACAGTCAAGCATGTTTAATTTTAATCCCAGACTGTGATCTTGAGTTCCTGACTGAAGCAAATACAAATTATTCCTGAAAGAAAGAATTCTCAAATCAGTCCTCAAAAAAAAAAAAAGAAGATGAATACACATATAAATAAACAAACTAACTAATCTAAATAATGCCTAAATAGTAATTTAAAAAAGAAAAAGAAATGGCTATACTGAAAGTTAACTTTATTTTATACATAAAGTCATATACAAATCCATCATCAAAATGAAATATCTTGTATCTTTTAGTAGTCAGGTCAACCTAATTATGAAAAAAAAAAGTATATAGTAAATTTGATAAATGGAATTCAAATTTTGATCCTTAGAGTATATAAAACTCTGAAAACTGCAATTATAGAAGAGTACATTTGTGAAAATTATATAGGGTATATTTAGGATTTATGTATTATAGAGCACACTAATTTTCCATAATGCAATTAAGTTATGTGTTCAAAATATAATAAGAATGGTGTAGACAACATGGATTATCCTTTTCATTCACCAGAAGTCAAATAGACAAATAATAAAGGAAGCTATAAAAATTAAAACTCAATAATCATGAAAATATTACATATTGCCATTTTAGAGAAATAATAAAATTATCTAGTCTTAAATGCTTGTATTAAAAAAAAAGAAGAAGGATAAAAATTGGTCAGCACCATGTCTATCTCAGGAAATCAATAAACAGAACAGTAGCATAAGTGCTTTAATAAAAAAAGGAAAAATAAATCAAACGGCATTTTGTTCTGATTCTATGTTCCTGGTTAGTAGGAGGCCTCCTGCCAGAAAGTGGCTCCAGAATACTTTTGGTACTGTTACCTATACGCAGTCAGTGGGTAGAAAAAGAAAGCAAAAAGAAAGCAACCCCCTTCTTAATCACTTTGGCCTAAAAGGGACAGGGAAACAATTGTTCATGTTTCGACAAGAACTAATCACATAATGTCCCCGACTGGGCACCTGCTCACAAGCGTTATCCCCGTACTTTGATATTTGTTTGCCACCTTTGCCAAATTTTATATATGCAAGGTTTATTTCTCAATACAAAATCAATTAATATAAAGCAAATATTCACAGATCACAAATGTTTATATTATATATACACTGTGTTACTATAGAACCTAGAAAAGAGAAGCTTTGAGAGAAGAAAAGGTGTTTGCCCTAGACTCCTAATAAATGACAGGTGCTTACACAGATCTACCAGTGTGCTGAGATCGAACAGGTGTGTCTGCTTTACCTTGACACCAAATTACAGAAGATTCTGGTACTTGATTAAATACTGAGAAGGTAATTTTTTTATTATTAATTCAATAATATTAAGGAGGAATATTTTTCTTTTCTAATATCTCTGTATTAGTGTTATATCCTAAAAATCTATGGCTCCAACTTTAATAGCTCAATGAACTATATTCTTTATGCTTCATGTTTTACAAAATTAGAATATCTTTTTTGTAACTTATACAAAACATATCCTGAAATGCAGAGTATTTGTTTGATTTGTATTATACACTCTTCTCCGAACCAAATGATGTGGCAAAAAGAGAAAATGAAATGACTGGCTTCACTTAGCTCTTGGTGACTGTAGAATCAGCCTCAACACCATCACTTGATGCTTGGATATTAATAGAAGGATGCTGGGAATGAGTGATGGGAGGAAAAGATGTTAGAATTCAATTAACAGATGTCCCATTTAGAAATTATAAGGAAAAAAAACAAATTGGCTCTAGATTACAGTAGTTATATTCTCAAAATCATGGTGGATCAAACAATAATTATTTAAATATATTATATATATGCTCTAACCTGCTTAAAAATGATATTCTAGGTATGTGTAAAATGAAAAATGGAGTATATTGACAGATGCTAGAAATAATTCCATTATACTCTTAAATGAGTCTTAGAAAATATAACACAGTACTTATCCAGGTTCAATGAGATTAAATGAAAACCATTGCTATGGAAAAATTAAATGTGAGGTTAACAAAGTTAATCCACATAGGAAACATTTAAACTCTACAAAATTAATGTAAGATTCAACACTTGGTGGAAAAAGTAACCACATTAGTAGTGTTAATGAACTGTGTGTAACTAAGGTCTCTTTTCACACTAGAAAGTGCTTTTAATTTATTGATATCTTCAGGAATTAACTAGGAGTCACATTCTGAGTAAATTAGCCAGAAAAAAACCAGTCATGCCATTACATTTCAGAATCCAGCTATTTTAAGTTATTATTATCAGTTTCCCTAATGTAATTATGACTAGTAGTATAATGGACTTGTGTTTTTTAGAGTTAAAATAGTATTTATATTACTTATGCAATTTTTTAAAGTTAAAGGTTAGATTAATTCTAAAACAATAAAGAGAAAATTTTGTTTTAGTACTACATTTTAATTTGCACATTTGTAAGCCTAAATTTAAAAAATATATTGAATACTTTTTTTCTTTCCCCAAGATTTCCTTTTTCAAAGCAAAAATCACATC